>JADRCH010000011.1:21867398-21889498 GCA_019843965.1 Rhynchomys soricoides
GGATCTTCCTGTCTTTGCTTCCCTCCCCTGAGATTACAAGGATTCATTGATATACTTGCTATTTTCACATGGCTTCTGGGAATTTTACATGGGTTCAGGGCTTCATATTTTCATAGACAATACTTAACTGGCCAAAGCCTCTCTAGCTACTCTTCAGTTTTTTGCATCTTAATTTGGTGTCTTCAATATTCATGAACTGGAAAATCAACTCTTGTACCTTAGAGAGTATTTTATAATGTCGTTAGCAATGATTCTGCAATGCATTTCCCCTCTCGAGATATTTATATTATCTATATCTATAACTATATTTTACTCTCTCTTCTAAAACCATATTGAAGTTACCTACTAATATCTCTTCATGTCTACATACTAGGGAGAAAACATGTAGATAAATAAATAATGACCATGTCTAAAGGAGGTTTCTCTCAATGCCTTTTATTCTTGCAATTCTTCCCCAGTTAACCTATGATAGTTCTGAGCAGAAACATCATGACCTTCTATCTTCTATTGGCTCCTCTGATGTCACACTCTGACTTCATATTCTAACTTCATACCAATAACCTTACACCTGCAATCACATTTTGATATTACATTGTTCTGGTCAATCTTCCCACATAGGTTCTCTACTCTAAGAGAACCTATTGAGGGGCTGCCATCTACACCAAAGCTGTAGTCTATAGTGTTAGCTTTCTACAGACATTTTGTGCTTCTAATTGTATAATACAGTTCACATTTCCTAACACCAACTTCATTGACACAAGCTAAATAGAAAGTAGATGCCTATAAAAATTAAGTGTCTTTAACAGATTTATTTTCTTCATCATGTATACATTATGTTCTATCACAAACAATAATGCTTTCAGAGCTAAACTGATACTCCTAAGAGGGATCTCATTGAGGTCGAAATATTGAAGTCTAGAGCCAGCTGCCTGGATATATGTGACCCCAAGCACATTATTCTAATAATATTCTTGATTTCATTATCATGAAAACCACAGTATACATCTAATGTAGAGAATTTTATCTCCAAGTCTGAAGCCAGAACTGTTCCACCCATACCTCCCAGTCTCAGGATGGTTCTACCACATACCTAGTCTCTCAAGTCAGAGATCTCAGGATTGTGGCTGATTCTTATAGTTCACTAATTGTGATATTTTTAGCCAAAAAGCTATAACAACTAAACAAACTGAGGTTCCCTGACTCATGCCTGTTTTATCTCAAGAGCTCCTCAATTCAAGCTCACACCACAACCATCTTCTGTGTCTGTATCTATCGTCCTCTCCCTCTACAGTGTGATGATACATTGAAAACATGTATACTGGCTCAGTGAGCAAAATTGCTTGCTACAGAAGGCTGATGACACAAAATTGATCCACAAAGCTCACATAAAATTGGAGAAAAAACTGGCTTCTGAGGGTTGTCCTCTGATGTCCCCTGATCTACACATACCTAAATATATAATTTTATATATTTAAATTTTTTAATAATATATTTAATAATATATATATCCAAACAACTCTAAAACAAAAGCACAGATATGATTATGCATTCCCTTGTGGTAGCTACTTTATAGTTCTCAAGCAGATTCTCAAGGAAACTGTGATTTTCTCAGTGGTACCACTAAGTATGATCTGGCACTCCTTGTCCACATTCCATACTCAGCTTCAGCTCTGCATGGTCTCACTGTTTGCATCATCTCCCATGTTCTCTTTAATTGAAAATAGATTCTTCTTTCATACAACATATCCTGATTATAGTTTTCTCTCCCTCTACTTTTCCCAGCTCTTCCCTATCTCCTCTCTCTCTGGATCCACTCCATTTCTGTCTTTCATAAGAGAAGAGCAGACTTCTAAAAGATAAGAACCAAACCTGACAAAATAAATCATAATATGCTGAAGCAAAAACTATCATACTAAAGGTGGACATGCTAACCCAAAAGGAGGAAAAAGTCCTAAGAGTAGGCACAAGACTCAGAGATCCACACATTTTCACAGTTAAGAGTCTCATAAAAATGCTAAGCTAATAGCTATAATATTTATGCAGAGGGCCTGGTGTAGACCCACATAGGCCCTGTGCTTGATGTTTCAGTCTCTGTGAATTCATATGCTCCTTGTTCAGTTGATTTAGAGGGCTTTGTTCTATTGGTGTCCTTTATCCCCTCTGGCTTTTACAATCTTTCTTCTTTCTTCTCTGCAGGATTCCCTGAGCTCTGAGTAGAGAATTTGATGGAGACTTCCAATTTTGTTTCTTTCCTCATAATGCTTGGCTGTGAGTCTCTGCACCCTCTTCCCAATCTGTTGCTAGATGATAGGAAATGCTGATGATGACTGTATAAGACATTGATCAATGAGTATAGCAGAATATTATTAAGAATCACTTTATTAATTTCTTTTTAGACCAATAGTGTTTGATTTTACTCTAGTTTGCTTGGCTATCTAGATTCTTGTCTTTGTTTACCCAAGCAGTGTTGTGTATGGGTTCCTTCTCATGGAGTGGGCCATAGGTCAAATCAGACTTTGGTAGGTCACTCCTGCTAATTCTGTGCCAGCATTGCTAAAACATGTATGGAAGAAGAATAGATGATAGGTCAAAGATTTTGTGGATGGGTTGATGTCTACACTTCTCTTCAGTAGCTTTTAGAGTACCTTCCAACACTAAACATACAAGAATATAAGGGTAAGGGCTCCAAGTAGGCACCAGATTAATTTCTCTGTGTTCAATGAGTTGTGTGGGTGTTGTCCTTGGTAGTAGGGCCCTGCTGTCAATCTTCAGAGAACATAAAAATACATATTATTACACCAGACCCCGAGTGAGCTATGCCTTACTCTGCACAGGAAACAAAGTTATATTTTTATTTGAATTTTAAAAATTAAAATCAAATAGGAAAATAGTTTTTTTCCTATCTGTCAGAATAGACTATGATTTCTATAGCATGAGAATATGTCATGCAACTATGTGCTGTGGATTACTTTGATCACATTTTAATTACTCAAAACACAATTCTGTGAATATATCAGAAGCTATGTGAGGTCTGGGTCCACATCTGACCTGTTCAACATGGTGTTTCTCAGAATGAATGTAATATCAGGTTCAAAGTAGATACATAAAAATATTAACTGTGTAAGGAAATAGATATAAGTGCTAAAGATGATTTTATTTTCTAAATTTTTATAGTCTAGACCCAGCTATACAACTCCTGAACATATGCCTAAAAGATGTTGCACCATACTATAAGCACACTTGCTAAACTATGTTCATAGCAGCTTTATTTGTAATAGCCAGAAACTGGAAACAATCTAGATGTTCCTCAAATGAAGAATGAAGAAAATGTGGTACATTTACACAGGGGAATACTATTCAGATATCATGAAATTTCTAGGCAAATGGGTAGAACTAGAAAATATCATCCTGAGTGAGGTAACCAAGACTCAGAAAGACACAGATGGAATGTACTCAATTATAAGTGGACAATAGCCAAAAAGTACAATATAACCATGCTACAATCCTCAGATCCAAAGAAACTAAGTAACAAGGAGGGCCTAAGGGAGGATGCTTGAATCTTACTCAGAAGGGGAAATAAAATATATATCAGAAGTAGATGGAGGGAAGGCATTCGGTGGGGGAAATTTGTATAGTCTATATAGTTTCAAAGTAATTTACAATTTGTCAACTTGAGATTTTTGTTTTATATATTTCCTGCATTTTAATGATAAAATGATTAAGAGTTAACGGGTCTGTAACAAGTGGAAGGCTCACAGATCTGGCTGGGATTTCACATTTCCTTAGGCAAATCTACGGCTAGTTGATTCACTTTAAACCAATTCTATCAGCATACCTATCAGCAGTTGAACATTTAGACACAGGACATTGCTGTTTCTCTCACAAAGATACAGGAACAATGAACATATCTGAAGATTGATTTATGCACAGAATACTGATACAATGTTGAACAAGGAGCTAGCACCAAGGGAGATAACTTTGGTCTCATATTTAATGATCTGTTTAAAATAACATTTTAGCTAGAACTACTACAACAACAAAAACAACAACAACAGATGCTGAGAGAAAATGTGCCTTAGAAACAGAGTATAATACTATACATAAGAAATTATGAGCATGTCACATACATACCACATTAGAAACACACATTCTCTTTTTCTGAATTGTGGTCACAGCCTAGAATACATCAAAGCCAGGTAGCCTCTCACCTGGAATTTTGTACACTGACTGAGTAACAATATGATTTTCAGCACTGCCTCATATTTACACTCATGGAAGAGCAGTAAGGTCAGCCATGGGAGTTCATGTCATCCCAGTATGTGGGAGTTAGATGCAAGAAGACAAACAGCTCAAGTCCAGCTTGGGTTACACAGGGAGACCTGCTATCTACAAAGGCAGAAAAAATGAATTTTTTTAGGTCCTAGGAGTTTTCTTTTCTTGAAAGGGATGGAAAAGGTCAAAAAGAAAATAAGAATGTGTTTCTTTTGGCAAGACTAGTATAGTATGTTTCTCTGAAGTCAACAATAAGAACCTCTTCTCTGGGTTCCCACAATCCAGAGAAGTTCCCTTCTACTTAAATAATGTATGTTTTCCAGTCTGAGTTGAATCTATCTATGGGAATTAATGGCATGTGGTCTACAGCCACAGTCACTCTGTAAATACTCTACCACACCAAAAAAAAAAAAAAAAAAGCAGCATAGCTTCCTATACTGGCCTAATTCAGGTGAAACCATAGGGAGATTCATCTTGTTGTATTATGTAAATCCAATACCAATGAAAATTTAGATAGAAAGAACTGCAGTCACCGGAGAATTATGCGTACCCTCGCCAAAAGTAAAAAGTTGAGAATATGTGCACCCAGTGCCTGATTATCAATGCTTCTTTACTCATTGTGCCCTCAGGCCAGTCTCCAAGCTGATCTTGCCTCACATGCCATACCTAGAAAGATAAAGGCCAAAAGAGGGCTTAGTCTTGCCAAGGTTTTCTATGGCATACACGCTGTTTTAATTCTTCCATACAGTCTTGCATTTTTCAAGTGACAAATGTTTCTAGATCATCCTCTGGGAAGCATTTTGCCTTACTAACTGTGCCACAGGGATATGGAAATCTGCCAAGCTCACTCCACGTCCTACTTAGAAAGAGGCATCTTTAAACTCAATGCACTCAAGCACATCTCTGAAACCTGTATCAAGGGTCATGTCCGTGAGGATTGAGGATGCTGAGTGCAGTGCCAGAGGCTTGTTTAGTTTTTGACTGTTGACATGATCACATTTAAAACCTAATTAGATTTGGGGGCTAATTTTCATTTTACCATTATAATACCTGAGTTTTAAATATTTTGTTTTTTTGTCATCTCAAGAAACATCATCTTGCATAGATCATTAGGCTATTGGACAGTGGACTTTAATGATGATGTCATCTTATCAGTAATCTAAACAAGTGATCAAGGAGGAGAGAAGATTGAGTTCTTGTCTTCAGGGACATTCACTTACACCTCTGCCAGGTTCTATGAGAAGCTTCCTCATAGCAGAACTTCAGGGCATCTGTGCTGTCTGCAGTCTTTCCAGGAACCTTCATCAACTGACTTCAAAAGACTTTTTCCAAGGTGAGTCCCTGTATAAACCATCACTCCTGATATCATCTTCATGAGGAGGCAAATTTAAATAAAATCCACTCCTTGACAGCAGGCCTTGGAGATGTTTGCTAAGTTTCTGCTTAAAGCCTGTGCTTTCATTGTTCCTTGTTTTTATATGTGCTTTAATGTTTATGCAGCTTGGAGTCATCTTTCATCTCTCCCCTGCTGTGCTAGATATGAAGTTATATGCTGGGAAACACCAAGGAATAAAATAGTTTTCTGAACTAATGAATTTATAGAAGAGTGACAGAAGATAAATGTTGGACAGAGAACCAAGAAAATAAATCAATAATTGTTCTTTACGCTAACTTCTATGAAATAACAGTTTTCATCATTATATATATATTTATATATATTACATTTAATGAAATAAAATAAGTTAAATATGATATTATATATTAATATATCATTTTCTAAAATCCACATGCATTCTTCAGTTCTGAAAGTTATACTGAACATATATTTTCCTTTTACAAATACTTTCATTTTGTGATGATGGGTATCAAACTCAAGGTCTCATGGGGTTACCACCAAACTATGTCTTCAGTGTAGTCTTCACTTTCAGTGAGAGTTTTTCCTAGCTCATATTCCTGATTTTCACCCTATTTTAGAAACAAGTATAACAAATTGGAATATTACAAGGTCAGAGGTTGTTATGGCTCAAATGTTTATGTCCTTTTAAAATCAACACTGGGGCTTAGTTCTCAGAGATGGGCTTTTTTAGGAAATACAATGGTACTTACAGAAAATAGGTGTAAGACAGTGCAAAGTAAAGCTCAATATCAAATTAAAATATTTGAACTCTAGGAGAAAGTTATGGCTCAGTAATAAATAGTTCCAGACATGTTTCTTGAAAGACTTTGGCTTCCAAGAAAGTGGATAACCTCATCTAAGAGTTAAGTGAAAAAATTAACTTCTAAGGCTTATATTTTCAAGGAGCTAACTCTTCCAAGGCAAAAATGCTAATTTCTGTCCTAGCATTCAAAGTTTGCTAACATGAAGGTACAGAAAAGACCAGAGCATCTCTGTCCAAAAGAGGTTTATTTTTAGGGGTGGGGGAGAGTAAAATCTTGTGTTGGAGAAGAACCTCAGCCTAATAACCTTTCCAATCCTTGAATAAATTACTCAGGCGATGTTCTTATTTGAATAACTCTTGAGAAATCTTATGCTGTAGTACAAAGTCAAGATGATGATTCTTAAGAAGTTATCAGGAGAAAGTCCATTGCACAGAGACATCTGAAGTTTATATAAGTGTGACAAATACTTTTCTAAATAAAAATTTGAGTATATATGTGTTAACAATTATTTTTTTTTTGAAAAAGATATATACTTTCTGTGGAATGCTCCATATCTTCCTCCATTGGAGTAAAAGCTTCAGAGATGGGAAGCATTTCAATGTGGGTTATTTTATCCCATTGTTTGCCCCTTTGTGAGAATAAGACTCTGTTCCCATGATCACCTTCAGAGGGTGGGGTAAATATGTTTGCTTTTTAAAAATATTGTAGGAATGAGTGAAAGAAAGCAGTTCCAATGATATTTCTTGGTGTTTCATTCTTCAAACATAACAAGAACTTTTTTGATACTGCTTGTATTTATTAATATTTTAATTAATGCTAGTGAAGGTTGTATTTTTGCCTTCAGGACAGTTTTATCAAACACTACAATTCTGAGAATCACCTAAATAAACAGGGCTTATTGTGATAATCTTTTAATCAATTAAAATGCTCTGGGTATACATCTAGGCAGTTACTTTATAATTGGAAGATTTGAGCAGTCATGAAATGCTCAAGCTTGTCTGATATTACCCTAAGGCTAAAAGGAGAGTTAAAACAAGAATTATTCAAGAAGCAATCTACAGAGAAGCCCAGGCATAGAGAATGCAGCCTCATTCCAAGCATCCATTAGGAAAGCTCATGAAAACCTAAAATGGCTGAATCAGAATTCATTTTAAAGTTGAACAATTGCTAGGCTTCAGAATTCACTGTTAGTTTTTGATATGGGATTAAAAGTGCAATTTTAAGCAGCAATTTACAATATTATGAATAGTTAAGTACCCATCTTGATTCATTTTGTAAGTAATAAATGCCCGAAACATTTGGTTCATTCTTAGTGAAAGAAAATTGTTACTGAATTAAATTATTTAGAAGATGATTAAAATCCAACATATTTTGAGAGAATTAAGAGAATACAACAAGGAGAAAATGCCTTGAAAAGCAATGGAAAAGGCCAAAGAATGGAAATAGCCTCTAGACTAAAAGGAGTAAGTTCAAACAGCAGATCCTGCCAGTGGACAAATATGTTCCATGTAACTATAGCACTACATGTTAATCAATCTTAAAATTCATATGAGAAGTATGTAAACTATTCACCAGCTCCCCATTGCTTTCACTGTTAATCACACAGTTTTTGCCATTGATTAGATACCTGGTCCTAGTTCTCAATCTCCTCTTGAACACCCACACAAACTCCACATTCCCTGACACTCTGTTTTCATGCTTTGCTACCCCTATCTTGTCCTGAGGCCTTTTACCTACTCAGCTCTCCTGGGTTATGATTCCAAGGAAGAATAATCTTGTTGAACTAAGGCCAAGAGTTAAACTAATGTATAAATGTCCTCCCATGTACTTTTTGTTGAGAGTTAAATAAGATCTTATGCAACTCTCCCTCAAAAATATGTTTACCTCCCAATCTTGGGACATCAAACTCTTAGCTAATTTGGAAGATAGAATTTTGTAGATGTAATGTGATTGGTTAATTGCAGTAGGGTAGATCCTCCTCCAGTAGGACCAGTGTCTTTATTAACAGATGTCTACATGAAAGGCCATGGAGGGACAGGATGGAAGATACACAAGGAGGAGAGTCATTGACAAAACAAGGAATAGATCCTCTTATAGCCCCAGTAGAAGGAAGCAGCAGTGTACTATTTGAATATTAGCCATTAAGCCCAAGAAAGATGAGACATTCAAGAATTAGTTTCATTTGGTCTTAGGCTCACAAGCCCATTAAAGATGGTTTATAAATATGATTTCAGATGCAAATAAAAATGTCCATTGAAAGCATAAAATAAGACACTGGGAAGAGCATGTATGAGATCACAGAAATATAACACTAACTGTGCCCACTCATTCTCAGAAATGCACCTCCAGGAAAAGAGCTGACTCCAAGTATCCTTAGGCAACCTCAGAGTGGCTGTCATAAACCACTCTACTTAAGCAATTTAATACAAAGAATCAGTGGATATTAAATATGTTTAGAAAATGCCTTGACATATATCATACAGAAAGGAGTGTGTCTCAGCTCCCATTGGAAGCAAGAGCTTTGCATGGCAGTGGAATATGGTGGAGAACGGAGAGAAATTAGAAATCATATACCTTAGAAAGCACACTGCCAACCACAAGACCATGAATTGAATCAGCAGGAGGCATTGTGAGTGAACATTATCTCTCAGAGAGAAGAAATCACAACCATCACAGAACTATTTAGGAATGTTAGACACACCACGTTGCTTGATCAGAAACATTTTCTATTTAAAATTCCATTTGCTATTTTAGTTAGGCTATAAAAGCAGTGTATGCTTACAAATAAAAGTTTAGAAATTATAGAATAAATAAGAATATATAATTCCCCATATATATGACCTCCATAAGGAAGACACTGATATGGTGGAGTACATCCTTCCATTTACTTAAGGTAGTATTCTAAATACATGCAGTGACAGGCCAGGCACACATATTGTTAAGATTATATAGAGTGGGAAGTCTTGAAACCATATACACAAAACCAGATTCAGCAAGTTCTATTTTTATCTATTATATGTGAATACTATTCATATTATTCTATAATAGTATTCATGAATAGTATTCAATATTATATATGAATATGTATATATATTCATACATACATGTATGAATGAAACAATTATAATCAAAGAAAATGAAACTATCAACAAGAGTATGGGTCATGGGAGGATTTCAAGGGAGGGAAATTTGGAGGAACTGGAAGGAGGAATGGAATAGGAAAGAGGAAAACGAAGTAATTCTAGTTCAGTTAAAACATATTAAAAAGGGAAAAGATCAAATACATTTTGTGTCACACTCTTTCATTTAGCATTATCCTGTAAACATTCTCACATACACTCTTGAAATATAGTTGTGCAGACTGTAAAAATCTATTATTTTTTTTTGAAGAATGTTTCTCATGACTTGGGAGCATATGCATGTCATCATCTTTCCACATACTAATCCATGTCTGGTTAAACAATTACAAACACACCTCCTTGCACATCCACTGCACGAAAAGGATTTAAAATTTCACTACTGACAAACATTGTAAAGTTAATTCTTTCTTCTGATTGATCCTACTTAGGGTATTACCCACATAGACCCATCTCTGAAGCACTGTTAGCAGCTGCTATTAATGTATTTTCAACTTCTGTCAGTCTGATGATGCAGACAGTAGTTTAAGGTATTTTAAATCTATGTCTTCCGTAGTGTTTTCTTTGAGCTATGCTTATAAGATCAGTCTATTGCATTATGAGGAAAGTCCATTTTTGATGGAGTATAAAATTTAATTTTAATCGAGTCTAAATTCTCCATCAAATCTTGTTACTCAGAGCTCAGAGAATCCTATGGAAGAGGATGTGGTAAGAGTCAGAGGAGAAAAAAGAAACCAAGAGAACAAGGCCTCCTAAGTTAACTAAGCAAGGCACATAGGAGCTCAAAGAGACTGAAGCAGTTAGCACAAGGTCTATGTGGGTCTTCATCAGTTCCTGTGCATATATATTATAGCAAACCTAGCCTAGTGTTTTACGGAAGTTCTGATTATGAGAATTAATGAGTTTCCGAGTCTTACGCCTGCTTTCGAGAATCTTTTCCTCCTGTTGGGTGGCCATGTCCAAATTTGATATGTTAGTTTTTGTTTCATTGTATTTTATTTAATTTTGTCATGTTTGGTTGTTACCTCTTAGAAGCCTTTCCTAATGAGAGACAGGAATGTAGTGGTTCCAGAGAGGAGGGAATTTGGAGGAACTGGGAGGAGTATAGAGAGATAAAAACTATAATCAGGATAAAATTTATGAGAAAAGAATCTACTTTCAATAAAAAGAAAAGGAAAAATGCCATTGGGGAAAAACAGGAATGGTGTCTTCTAAAATGTAGGATTAAAAAAAAAGAGAGAGAGATTAGTTTACTCAATGGATTTAATTCAAAGGAGTGCAAGTAAGAAACTGGTATTCCATCAATCACTTCCTTTCAACCCCAAATTGGAGACTTCCCAGAGGAATTCACTGGTTTCCAGTCTTTTGGGTTGTACCATTTGCTTTGCAACACTCTTCTCTGGCTGTGACATCACTGCTGTCCTCTTGATTCTCAGCAGGACTGCCAGCAGGCTATGTGCACAAGATTGGCCCATGGAGAAAGACTCATGAGGTCTAATCTCTCGTTGAGGGCTTTTAGGCAGTTGAAAGCTGCTAAGGAAGAGGACTAGTATGACTTTTCTAGAGGATAATTAGGCACAACAGTTTCTGGAAAAGACTTTTGGTGGGAGGTAATGTATGTAGCTAGCTGCCTGAGTTGCTCATGTTCTTGTAATTAACTTTATCCAAACTTATTGGCTCAGTAGGCTAGACTTGGGCAATGTTGATTATTTGTTTCTGTCATTTCTATCCCATCCATGGAAAATAAGGCTTCTCCATGTCTCCTCAGGAAATGATCTTACACTACTACCTCATGTTGATAACTAATCTCACTCTCTGAAATGTGGATAATCCAGGCGGCATTTTTGGAAATTTGCTATTTGCCATGGCTTTAGAGTGATAACATTTACCACAAAGGAGCCTTATAATGATCATATAACTGTAAATAGCAGCATTTGGAGGACTGATAAGGTGTTTTCTATATAATTTCCTATTTGGTTTGTTAGATGGGAGGATTTCTTGCTAGGTATGCATAGATGGAG
Organism: Rhynchomys soricoides; assembly: GCA_019843965.1. NCBI lineage: Eukaryota > Metazoa > Chordata > Mammalia > Rodentia > Muridae > Rhynchomys > Rhynchomys soricoides. The sequence continues at coordinate 21,878,989 of JADRCH010000011.1, forward strand.
AGAGAAGTATTCCCAAGTTTTCCTTTCCTATGCCACATCAAGTAGAGGTAGCTCTCCCAGCATAGTACAGGAATGTTATCATTTTATCTTTCTGCTTATGTCAGAGTAACTATAAATTTTGTTAGCTTCTTTTGTAAACCTTATAATAGACATGAGTGAGACATAAACATTCTATTTCATAATTTTAGAGATATTTTTCATTTTTAATAGATTAAATACATGCAATTATATAACCTTTACATTAAATGATAATGAACATATTTTCTTTTTTAGTGTTAAAGTTTTACTTCAGTTCTCATAAGATTTTTCCCCATGAAATCTTCCCTCTGTACAAACTGCCACCCACAGGGCTCTCACTGCCCTTTGACAAGGAACAGGGTTTACGCATGCCCTCATTTTTCTCCTCCTCAAATCTGACCCTTCTAAGATACTGTCATTTTTGTTCAACCATCAGTTGTCATCTCCTCCTCTCAGCTGTGGGAAGCATCCTTCACTCCCTATTTTCTCTCTTCCCCACTTCATGTCAAGAATGAGTCAGACTTGCAAATGTGACTCTTCTCTTTGTAGCATAGCTGAGGTGCTGCTTTCCCTCTGTCCCCCACTTAAGCAGATTTTCAGTTAGGTTCCTTGGATCCTGCCTGGAAAAGCTGTCAGCCTCTTCCTGGCTGGCATGTAAGTGCAAAGCCTCCTCATCTTCTATACTTTTGCAAACATTTTCCTCTGCCAAGAAGGATCGTCATTGTCTCCTTAACTTGGAGAAATTTTGATCATCCAACTTCAATACAGTTCACATGTTGGTCCCCTATCAAATCTCACCACCTTGCCCAGGCTGTAAGCTTTTCTCCTTTGCTCTCAGAGCAAGGGCTAAACTTGTGCTGAATGGCAAAGCTCATTCTGAGGACTTGTTGTGACCTCTGCAGCTCATCTCTAATCAAGACAGAAATGTTCAGAGCTTTTATATATATTGTTAGACATCATATGTAGTGGCGTCTAAATGAAGAATCATCCTTCCTTGGAATGTCTTCCATAGTTACATTTATGTTGTAAATAACATACTCTAAGAATGTATTAAACACCACCACATTCCAGATTGTCATCTTGTTAAGCAGAATCTCTTGTCTTTCTTAGTAAATCTATGACTCAGGAGTGTTTTTCTGCTTCAGAAACAAGAACACTTGAAGACACTAGCTTAATAATATTTTTACTCAGAAAGATTTAAGCAATGAAGGTCAATGGTGTAATTCTTCAAAATATGCTTTAATCTGTGAATGGTTAACTTGAGAGTAAAACTTGTAAAATATCAGTAAATAAATTAGTATCATATCTCAAATTATTAAAGGTAGTCATTGAGATATTTTCTAACACACACACACACACACACACACACACACACACTTAACATGTACAGATATAATCCAAAGACAACCTAATAAAAGGACACTGAGTATAGTCAAAATGAAAAATATAAGATTAAATACAGTTATTTCCTTGTTAATAAAGTACATGCTTTGCAAGACCAAGAACCCAAGTTTGATTGCCAGAGCAGTGATAATCTAGCATTGGGGAGACATAGCCAGGTTAATACCTGGGGCCCTCTGACAGCTAGCCTACCCTTATTGGTGTACTCCAGGTTAATGAGAGACCTTGTCTCACAAAACCAGGGTGGACAACATCTAAAGAATTATAAGTAAGCATAACTTCTGCCTCCATGTGCACATGAACTCTCAAATATACCTGACCCCCATAAGGTAATTTTATTTTATGATGGCAGAAGTTTTAACTTATTATTTGTTCCTATAATAAAGTACCTGTGATTGGTAATTTAACAGGAAATAGATTTTTGTTGGTACTCAACTTTAAGCACTATGTCCCATCCTGGCATGCTGCTTCTGGAGAGAGCCTCTTGCTGCTGCCTGCACTGTGTGAATGAGAGAAATCAGGTAGGGTGTGCAGAAGGAGGACATATTGTTGAGAGAGGATGTAAGAGTGTGAGTGCAGGAGGCCTTGACCCCAGAAACTAATCCATTCCCAGGAAAGCAGACCCTTTCCAAAGACCTAACAAACCACTTCACTGCCTCACTACTGCCCAATACAGATGAATAGAGACAAATCTTAACATATGTCTCAGAGGGACTAAGCTGCACTCAAATCACAACATCAGCCCCAGCTGATTATACAACTCTGTGCTTGTTTATCTCCCTAAGTGACTAATGTATATTAAGTCCTCAGTTCTTCTTTTCTGTTTATGTTCTCTACTTGGTGGCTCTTGAAGGAGAGGTCTTATTTTTTTTTCTGATGCTGCTCATATACATGAACATTGAGTAGATACAATCTGACTAGCAGGTTGAGGGCATTATTTTTATACTATAGCTATCCATTGAATTAAATTCTCCTGAGGATAATTCCCTATTATTACCAGAAAACAGAACACAGTGTGTTCTCTAGTGATTAACATCTTGAATGATCCAATTCATGGCCACAAATGTGTACAAGTTAAACTTGCTTGTGACAAATTATAGTTTGAGGGATTGACTGAAAAGGCTCAGTGGGTATAGAGCACATACTATGAAAGCATTAAGACAGTAGGTAATCTTCCCAGCTCTCATGCAAAAAGCAAGGCATGTGGTAGAAATCCACAACCATGGAGCTGGAGGGCAGAATAGACACAGATGGGTCCTAGTGCATCACTGGCCACTCAGGCTACCCAAGTTGGAGAGCTTCCAGTTTAGTTAGAGACCCTGTGGCAAAAATTAAGGGGCAGAGTGACTAAAGAGGATATTGGCCTCTGGTGCGCTCTCTCTCTCTCTCTCTCTCTCTCTCTCTCTCTCTCTCTCTCTCTCACACACACACACACACACACACACACACACAAACACATGAGAATATATACACACATGCATATACACAAATATGACTTGATATTTTGGTAACTTGTTTTCATCAAATTAAATGAGCTATAAATTATCTAGTTTAGTCATTCAGCTGCCAAGTTAGCCAGTAAATAACTCACTTCTTTCTTTAAGGTTAAAAATATTTTTGGTTGTAAGCCTAGCCTTTAATGGCTGAGCCATCTTATCTTGTCTACAAGAAATGCAGGTGGAGACTGGGGATAGAGCATTGACTGAGGAAACAGCCAATCAATAACTAGCCTAGCTTGAGATCCATCCCATGGATAAGCACCAATCCCTGACACTATTAATGGTACTCTATTATGCTTGCAGACGGGAATATAGCATGGAGCCTCTGAGAGGCTCCACCCAGCAGCTGACTCAGAGAGATGCAAACACCCACAGCAAAACAGTGGATGAAGCTTGGGTACCTTATGGAAGAACAGGAGGAAGAATTGTGGCTTCTAATTGACTAGGAACTCCATAGGAAGACCAACAGAGTCAAATAACTTGGACCCTTGGGAATCTCAGAGACTGAACCACCCACCAAAGAACATACAAAGGCTGGACTTGGGCCTTCTTACACATATGTAGGAGATATGCACCTTGGTCTCCATGTGGGTTCTGAACAACTGGAGCAAGAGTTTTCCCCAAAGCTGTACAAAGGATATGCTCTTCTAGTTGGGCTGCCTTGTCTGTCTTAAGTGGGAGAGGATGAGCCTAGCCTCACAGAGACTAGATGTGCCGGGGTTGGAGGATACCAAGGGGCCTTCAGATACTCAGAGGAGAAGGGGAGGGTATAGAGGGAAGGATCGTGGGATGATGTGACTGGGAGGGGAGCAGTGAGCAGGATGTAAAGTGAATAAGTAAATATAAACAGACAAAAAACACAAAAAAATTACCTAATAAAACTCTTACTCACGGTGTGCATGTGGGTAAATATAAATAATATTCAGTAGAACTGAAAAAGTGAACACAAAGGTCTACATGCAAGTTAATTGACTCTCTGCAAGTCTCAACACAATCATGTGCTCTTTCAGGGTATTTTCAGTGAGTGTATATAGCTTCAGTCATTGTATAGCTGTTAAGTCTGCTGGATGTAAGAGGTGGCCTTCAGGCATTCTGACACTTGGCTTTAGAAATATTCCTGCTAGTGTATGCCTTAGTTGTGTCCTTCCATGACTGATATCTAGGTTTTATGCTTTCTGTTATTTTAGCCTGTCTTCTGCTAGTCCCATATGGTAAAAACTGTATGGTTCCTGTTAGGACAGTTTCTAACCCAACTGGCTAACCTATATCTTTCATTTTCCAAATTGGAAGAGACTATACAGTAGAAGCAACTTGATGCTCTTTCTCTTTGGCCTAATATAAAATATTCTTTCCTACTAGTACTGTGTCTCCTGTGGTTGCCATAGTTACCAACTTCTGCTATGATGCTTTTAGCCATTCTCTTGACTCCCTTTTACTTTTCTACACAGAATTTGCATTATACCCAGTAACTTAAAATCTGCTATTTTAGGCATAATTACAGTATGATTTTCTCTAAGGGATTTCTTGTTGGGCATCTTTTCCTAGGTCCTGCTTGTCTCTACACTCTAAAAGATCCCTTAGGAACCTCTTCCTGCTTCCATGTTTTCATGAGCCTCCAGGGTCCACTTATATACATTTTACATCTCAAACTGCTAAGATTCAAGTTTGTAACTCCTACAGCTTATTAAGTAAAGAAGTTTAGTTCTTTTGTGCCTTCTGTGCCCCCTTTCCTTTTGCATAAACTGTTTTTGTGGATTGGTGGTTGCCTTTATAACTAACAGACCCTTGTCCTGTATGTTATTTTAAACAAAAAGAGTCTTCCCTTCTCTCCAGGGAGACATTACTTTCCCTTAAGCAAATGAGTACAATAGAAGTCCACAAATTAAACTAACACTAAACACACTAAAATAGATAATATTTAAAATTACAGGTTTCAATTTATTTGGGAACAAGTTCACAATAAAAGACAAAACAGAAGAGCAAGAAAACCCTTGCAGACAAAGCCCTTTACATGGGTTTGTGCCATTGCCAGATAGCCTATCAAAGGCTGATCAGAAACAGCTCTGGAGTATGAAACAGATGGTGAGGGGGCAAGTGCAAGGCCCACATGATCTGATCAAATAGCCTGTTACTGCCCCAGAACATAGGATCTAAAAACGAGTGCAGCCCTCTTTGTTCGGATGAAGCACACTTTCATTTATCTGTGGTCTCAGCAAGATACAAGCCTTATAGGCCCTTTACTCCTCATTTGGCACCTGTGAGTTTCCAGGAAGTCCAAGTAAGATTTTATATTCTGCTTGCAAAAAATAAGTTTTCTCCAAACAGAGCAACAGAGTTCACTGAAATAAGTGTTGATTTGTGTTCCACTTGTCTTTACACCTTTTCATAAAGAACCGAAAGAGCAAATTCATGTTTAATGTTTCTCAATCTTTTAAAAATACAAACATGACCTTATAATTGTATAGCCATTGTAAAAAATAGATGCTACAGATCAGGTGATGTCTGTGTTCTTTTTTACTATTAATTAATTCCTAGTTTCTCAACTTCTTACATATTTGAAACAAAACTTTTGGTATAAAAACTGTGGAGTGCAAAGATTAACAGATGACATGTTTAAGAAAAGACCTGCCCACAAGGTGGCGGACTTGTATAATCAGCTTTGTTGGGTGGCCTCTGAACAGGTTTACAAAAAAGCTGGGAGGTTCCTTACACTGATACCTAGAGACAGGAGGCCAGGGAGTGCCTTCATAGGAAGAGGAAAGGAAAGAGAGCAAAGCCAGGGCCCTGACTCATTAAGCTACTGAGGAGCCCAGCCCTATGAGGACTTCAGTAGCCACTGCTGTCATCTCATCTATGCCTAGCAGACATTAAGTGAAGTTATGTAGATGATACAGAACAGGCATGCTCTAAGGGAATCAAGGATGCTTATGTGGACTATAGGTAAAGAACAGCATGTGAAAGAATTTGAATTTAACGTGGGTACATTCTGAGTCAGCACTCAGACTGCTGTAAAGAAGAAATCTAGACAGAGGCCAGAGTGAAAACCATACCTTGCAAATGTTAGAATTAAGCTTACAACCAAACTGCCTCAAACTCTAGGTTGATGACATCAAAGGTGGGCAACTATATTGCTTATGAGAAGAACTGTGGTGGCTGTGTTAAGAAAAAGGGGTTATTGTCTGTGAAAAAAACAGAAGAAACTGAGTCCCTAAAGGATCCCATGAGTCAAGTCTAGATTAATATGAGGAGTGGTATATGGCTAAGAAATGTGGGTTCATCCTTGGCTTGTGTTACTCTCGTATCAGCAGAATAGACATTTGTATTAAATTCATACAAATCTACTACAACTTTCTACATGGACATTTTTCTGTCTCGGAAGATATTTTGTTTTATTGGAAGAGAAACATAACCCTTTCATAACATTGATGGATGATTTTTGAAAATAGACTCTTGATAATCTAAAATGGCCAATTGCCATTTAAATATGGCAAGTCTGTGTTAAAATATGGGAAAAAGATAAATTATTTCATATTTGTGTAAATCCCCCCCCCAAAAATACAAAAAATATCATAAAAGGTTTTTAGCTTTCCTCTAAGGCATGAAGATACTACAAAATAAGTTGATAAATGTGGACCTTACAGAATAAATCTTAAAATGAATCAGCCATAAAAAGCAATCATATGTCATGAAAATTAAAAAAAATCAAACAGTATAGCATTTCTTTACATTTTATTGTACTGTTGAGTGTGTGTATGTATATGTGTGCACATGTGCATGTATGTACACATGAGCACAGATATTTCATAGTTCCAGAGTGGAGATAAGAAGACAATTCTGTGAAGTGGATTGATTTTTTCTTTCCCATCAATCAGTTCTGGGATCAAAGTCTTCAGGCTTGGCAGCAATTGTCTCTATCAGTGAAGTCTTCTTATTGTCCCCAAACTGTATAATCATTTTGTCCTTTGTCCACAGGGTTTACTCTCAAAAATTTCAGGCAAATTTCCCTTTTCATTCTTTTCTTGCTATTCTTGAGTAATTGTCTTTCACAGAAGTTTAAATAATTTTGTTCATGTTCTTGTCTTTGCACGCATTAAAACTTTGATAATTAAAGTTATATTAAATGTGCTATTAAATGTGCATATTTCCTTGAGAAAGTGGATTTGTTCTCCCTCCCTTTCTTTCTTTCTTTCTTTCTTTCTTTCTTTCTTTCTTTCTTTCTTTCTTTCTTTCTTTCCTTTCAGTCATGGTCCACAGGTAGATTGGAGCTCACTATGTAGACCAGGCTATCCTCTAACTCATAGCAATTCTCCTGCCTCTGCCTTTAGAGTGCTGGGGTTAAAGGTGTACACCACCATATCAAGCTGGAAAGTAGATAAATTTTTCATGCCCAAACATATTTTTTCCTACTTGTTCAGACTGTTTTGTGGCTTTTGAGTTCTCTTCATAAAACTCTTGAAGGTTTTGCTATTTTTTAATAAAATGCAACCTTGTTGAATTTATATATGTTTTCTCTTATAGTAGACAAAATTACATGCCTGCTTTATCACATCACCTATTACTCTTGTAAGTGCAGTGTCTTGGAATTTTATGTAACCAGTGAATTCTGTATTTTTCTCTCTGGGTATCTACTCCAGTTAAGTGTTTTTAATTTTGCTTGCTTTTCTTTTTGCGAAATTAAAATTTCACTAAATCTTCCAAGATTTAGATTAAATTCAGATTAGAATGATTGCAGCAGAACACACTTTTTGGATCTTTATTTTAAATAGTTTGCTTTGGGTATTTTTCTTATCATTCATTTGTTTTATAGTGTTGGGATTTGAATTAGTCATATATTAGAAATTTGTACTGACCAGAATGTGTTCTTCTTTTGATAAAATCAGTGCAAACTATTTTTAAAAATACCAGAACACTGATAATTATTAAATGTGTGTTCTCTGTGACACCAGTATTTTCAGTCCTTTAATTTTCCAGATTAAGCTAGATTTATTATGAACTTTATTGCTTTCAGTGATTTTTTTAAATTATTGAATTAAAAATAAATCTAACATCTATAGTGATGACTAGTGATATAAGGAAAGAGAAAAAGGGAAGTGGGAAGGGGGAGAATGAGAAAAAGCTTCACAAGGACTGTGAATGCAATGTGGAAGATGGGGTAATGTACCTATTCTACAACTCTTGCTCAGGAGACATGTGCATATTAAGAGAACTCCTTCAAGGCTGACAAGTATGCTATTATACTTGGTAATAGAACCATCAGAGACAAGATATTCACACTTCAATTGCGCACACATCTTTTAGTCATCAGATATGGAAGAATGGGCACTGCATATTTTCTGGTATGACAGAGTAAGAAATGTATGAGGTAAATAATGTAATAATCATGTTTTAATGGAAAATCTTAATAAGATGACATGGACATGATGAATAAAACTATCATCCCAGTCCTTGAAAAGATGACTGGCTGAGACCAAACACATTCCCAAGAGGCAGGGAATACTGTAGATTAAAAGACTGAAGACATCAGGCCTAAATAAAAAGTATAAACATTTATTAGAATAAAAACAAAAAAGCCAAAATGCATTTGGGAGCAATTTGAGTACATATTGAGCAGTATGATGGAAATAATACAAATTTTCTTAGGTTCAGTAATGGTGTTGTGGTAATAATAAAACGTATTTATTTCAAGAGGGTCATGTGAAATATTTAAATACTTCAGGGTTTAATGTCCACATCTAAAAGAGAAACCTAATGTGGCTGACTATTGAGAATGAGAGAATGCCAGGTAAATGATACATGAAAACTTATTTTTCATAGGCCTGAAATTTTTGAAAATTTAGAAATGAATCACTGTCAGAATGTTTCTTTTTATTGCCATTCAGCCATGTAATTTTATTAAATTATCATTTTTTTCACTAGTGATGAAAACTGGATATTTAGAAAGGGTAATGCATAGGAATAGATTGATAATGAGACCATGTATTAAATAGGCAGGAAAAGTTCACACCACTGATACAAATATTCTACTTGAACCAATAATTCTAACCTTGAAAACTTGTCCAGAATTAAACACATATAAAGTCACACATGACTGCTCCTAAAAGCAAAGAGAATTTAGAAAAGCTTAACTTGAAGCCATGGAGGATTAAATGAATATGTAATGCACTTTAAATAGAATATTATCCAGCCATTAAAATGTTATTACAGATGGATAATAATAAGATATTTGGGATTCAGCAAGCTGGCCAAATGAAGATGTGTGGTGTTTAGCTCTTCCCAAACAGAAAGGACCAAAACAACAGCATTTCCATTTCTAAATGAGAGAACTGGAGAGCAATAAAAGCTGAGACCAGAAGGCTAACAGTGGGCTCTGGCTGACTGCATGGAGAAGGAGGCAGCTCTGCAACACTACTCAACTATCATTGGGATTACCTCAGAATCAGTGGTGGGATGCTGTGGGAGAAATAAAACCAGAGACTCTCTAGAAGTTCCTATTAGCATTGTGGATACCTGCTATGGTCTCCCTCAAGCCCTGAATCTAGACTCAGCAACAGCCTAGACTTCACATGGCTGTACTACTTCCAAGGGAGTCCATGCTATGTCTTTTCCTTATGATTAAGATACTATATGCTTGTCCCTCTCCAATCTCTCTGTTCCTAAGATGTTCTGCAGTTATTGTGCCATATTCACACATAGCCATTCCTGGGATGGGCCTGCAGCTCTTTTCTCCTGAGCAGGAGTGGCTGGAAGTATGCCCTTTCTCTTGTTTGAGTGGCTGCTGTGTTCTTGGCATGCAGGCCCAGGGAACAAGCTACAGCTCTGATGTTCATGGCCAAGCAATGTCTTGTTATTCAAGGAACCACACCAGTGCTATGTCCTCCTCTCCAGGTTTACAGCCAAATTTACTCTCTAGTCAGATTGACCTATTGGGGAGAATCCCAACACCATAGTTAGTGGGAGAGTGCAGCTACCACATAGATGGGCTAACCTGCCTCATATCACAGGTATCATGGTAGTTCTCAGGCACTGTAAGTTTTGTGCCATAGAACGTGATACCTCTGTGCTTGCCTGCAGCCAGGTTAGATCTAATACCAATATAGATATCCTCAGTTAAATCTCTCTACTGTAAGAATTAGATAATCTATAAAGCTGTGCTACTAAAGCCATATTGACCTTGCTACCATCTCCACAAGCTCCCAATAAAGACAAGAAGCCACTTAAGGGAAGAAGGGCTTTTTTTGGCTTAGCATTTTAGAATACAGTATACCATCAGGGAAAGTGTGATGGTGAGAATTTGTTCATATCTGAAGGGATTCACAGAGACACTGGCAGAAGAGGGGCTGGGCTATAACCTTCAAAGTCTTCAAAGTTCAAACCAGCAACCTATCTTCTCTAGCTAGGTAACACTCCTAAAAGTTCCCATAGACCAACAGCATTACCAGCTGGGGACAAATGTCCAAACACATGAGTCTTTGGGTGGCATTTTACATTTAAACCAGTAACAGCAACACAGGAAAGATTAAAGGAGTAATTTAAAAAGCTGCTAACAGAAGAAGAAGAAGAAGAAGAAGAAGAAGAAGAAGAAGAAGAAGAAG
>JADRCH010000011.1:21889508-21965886 GCA_019843965.1 Rhynchomys soricoides
AAGAAGAAGAAGAAGAAGAAGAAGAAGAAGAAGAAGAAGGAGAAGAAGAAGGAGAAGAAGAAGGAGAAAAAGAAAGAGAAAAAGAAGAAAAAGAAGAAAAAGAAGAAGAAAAAGAAGTCAGTACTAGAGAACTTGATACATGAATTTTTCCAAACAGCCAATGAAATAGTGCTAAATACTTCTTAAAACTACTAAAAACACAGCTAGAGGAAATATGTCTTAAATTATGCAGAAAGGCCAAGAACACCATGACACATAAGCCAGGTAAAACCATAGAGAAGGAAACCATAGGTCATTAACTTAGAGGAACATATAAAGCACAGTTGGGAAGACAGTTTAATTGGGTAAAGTACATGTCATGGAAGCATGAGTATTCTGAGTAGAATGCCTAGAACTTTCAGTAAATAGTCAAGTGCCTAATGCTAGGGATGTGGAAACTGGAGATCTCCAGGACTCACTGGCGGCTGACTTATGTCAATTGTTGACCTCCAGATTCATTGAAAGACCATGTCTTAAAAAATTCAGTAAGACACCTGATGTTGATCTCTAGCCTTTACATTCATGCACATACAGTAAGAAACCAAATTTCATAACATCAAAAAGACCCTACACCATAGTCAGAAGAACCTACCCGCCATGTAAAGTCATTTACAAACATGTGCAATGGTTAATGGAATACTTCACACTTGTAGAATGAATAACATACCCATACTGTTACAGAATGGGTATAGTCATTCCTACAGATGCATAAAATCATTTGCCAAAGGTGAGCATCATTTTCATGAAACTCTCAAATTATAGGTCTAGAAGAAAAAATCCTCAGCCTAGTAAACTTCACTTATGAAAACTTCAAAAAAGATACTGTTATTAATGGCAAACAATTGGAAGCTTTCCCACGAAGCTTTGATATTGCTATATCTACTTTATTTAGTGTTATAAGTATTAGTCAGAACAATCAGATAAATAAACAAATAAACAAAAAGTAAGAATGTACTAAACCCAAAAAGAAAAACTAAACGTACTTCAATTTATAAATGATATGTTTCTATACATAGAAAACACTAATAATACCATAAGGAAGTGCTAAAACTAAGAAAGAAATTTAGTCAAGTCACAGAATATAAACTCATATAAAAGTCAATACATCTATACATAAGTAATGACTTAGCTAAGAAATAAACAAGGGGAGGTTTGTTCCATTATAACAACATCTAGATAAATAAACGCCCAGAGATAAATTTAGCCAGAGAAGTGCTATGTACTTAACATAACTAAAAGTTATGGAATAATTTGAAGACAACATAAACTATCCCATGTTCATAAATAAGAAGAGCATTGGTAGGGCATTCATAGCAGTGGTACCTCTCAGATATAACTCAGTCTCTGTAAAGATGCTGTTGGCATTCTTCACAGAAGTAGAACAAGTAATATTGAAAATGCAAAATAAAGTTTTAGATATTAGGCTTCCTGAATTAAAGTTATATCACTAACCTACACCATCAAAATAATCCAGGGCTGAAGTAAAGATATAAACACCGACTAATGGGACAGAGCAGGAAACCAAGAAAAAAGTCCAACCACATGGCAAACTAATCCTTGATCAGAACATCAGAAGAAGTAGTGAGGAATGGCTAGTCTCTTTAATAATTGAAGCTTAGAAAGCTAGATTACCATGCACAAAAGAATGAATTCAGATGCTTTTATTTCTACCATGTCCAAATGTCAACTCAAAGTAGATAAAAGACTCAGGTATGAAAGTATGAGCTCTGAAACTACAACCCTCATAGAAGGAAAAATAGTGGAATCCTCCTTGGCACTGGTCTTGGAAGTGAGTTTGATGAATATTACATGGGGAACTTCACAAAATAACAAACAGGATTCTATCAAACTAATGTCTGCACAGCAAAGGGAGTGAGTGACAGAACAGAAGGCAACACATAAAATGAGGAAAAATAATTGCAAACTCCATTGCTCTGAAAATCAATGCTAACACTTATAAAGCTCTTTTACAACTCAGTAGGCAAAAACTGGGCAAATGGCCTTGAACATACACCATTTCAAGGAAAACATGATAATGGCTTATAGGTATAAGAAAAACACTATCTTGTTATCAATCAATGGGGAACACAAATTGAAACAGTTGTGAAATACATGTCAAATGCACACAAGGGTGGTTACTGTAAAAACAACAAAAAATAGCAGATGCTGGTGAGGATCTACACACAGTTGCTGAGACTGTAATTGGTACAAACTTTATTGAAAAGTGTGAAAGTCCAAGGAAACTAAAATAGCATTCATATGGCCCAGAAATCCCCTTCTGGATGGACTCTAATGTGTCTGAGACATACCTGCACCTCATGTTCTTTGACTAAAATGTCAGACAGTAGAGGAAATATTAATATCTACCAATAAAGAGTAGACAGGAAAAATGTGACCATAGGTATCTTCCACAGATACAAATGCAAATGAATGTCCCTGGATAGACAAGGATATGGATGGACCAGGTACACGGCATGCTGAAATGGAATAAACCATCCATATAAAGAAAAGTATTCCACGACTTCACTTATATGTGTGATAAAAGATAGAGGGAAGGGAGGTAAGAAAGGAGAGAGGGAGAGAGGGAGGGAAGGAGAGAGAGAAGAAGAGAAAGAGAGAGAGAGAGAAGTATCAAGGGAGGGAGGGGCTAAGAGTTTTAAACAAGTTTTGATTAAGTTTGAGAAGGATGAAGAGTTACATATAGGTAGGATGGACAAACATGAATGTAGAGATCAGGAACTGTGGTTGATAAAACTATATTCATTAAGGATTTTTTCTAAATGTATGAAGGGAGGGTCACCCTTACCATAGAGGAAGAAATGTGAGGGAGGGAAGGACATGTGAACTAGTTTTGCCTTAGCAATTTCACTCTACATGTGTTTTATACTAACATTCTGTGCTTCTTAAATATCCACAATATCACAAAGTAAAAATTAAGAAAATCATGACAAATAAGAGTTTGGAAAAGACCTCCATGATGTTTTTTAATTATCCCTATCAGAGTTGATTTACTTTTTATTTGCTTATAAACCAAAGTAAAAATATACCTCACATTAATTCAAGTAAATGCACATTTTACTATTTTTTATAATTTAAAACTATGTTTGCTGAGAAAAATCTTTGCTATACATTAATTATTACAAGAATAAATGAGTTGAATATTGAGACTTACCCTTGTGTGTGTATGTGTGTGTGTGTGTGTGTGTTAAGACAGAGGTATCAGAAATATAATTGTTTTCATGGATGAATTTCAAACCTTTCAAATTTATTTGATCTCAGACATGCACTGCATGATGTGGTTTCTGTTACAGTTGCCCTACCTTATAACAAGTTTTCTGTAGTTCTTCATGTGTAAAATAAAAAATAATTTGGGAGTCACTTGTACCTAGCATTGATAAATCAGGTATTTAATTAACAAAGATAAGGAAACAGAAACTGAAAATAACCAATGAATCACATTACTATCCTTGTTTTCTGGACAGTTTAAGTACTTCAGTGAGTTAATCTCACATTATCTTGTCTGTCCCAGGTTGAATAAGGTGTCATTTCATAGGATATGAGGAAACATGTTTACAGAGATAGGAACGAGGACCAATTACAAACTTAACTTCATGGCTAACAGGCAGCAGAGTCCTTGTTAGGCTTCCACAGAAGGGCTTTGGATCAAGAGTCAGGAGATCTGGACTCTAGTCTCATGTCTGCTGTCAAGCAGCCACGAGTTCTAAGCCAAATAGACTAAACTTGTCTTCAGCTATAGAGAAGTTTCAGACTGTTATAACTTGACTTCATTGCTTCCTAAATACACAACACATGTTCTTTTAAAATAACTATTTCTGCAAAAATTTACCTATGCTGTTTCCACCTGGAATATTTCTTAGGAACTAGTTACCTTTTCACATTTTCTGGTTCCCAGTTTCTGTTCTAACTCCTGACAATTCAAAGCCATTCTGGGACTCTACTGAATCCACTTAAGCATTGTAATGTGTCCGTGTGATACAAAAACAGCTCATTCTACAGAAGAACACTTTCAGAGGAGCATGCTAGTTGCAGCCTAATCTTCATTCACATCTATATTCTAATTCAAGTATTTTTGTTTTTAAAAGGGACATAGAGTCAGCCTTGCTGGTACAAACTGGGATCCCAGCACTTACAAGGCTGAGGTAGGCAGGCTCCTGCAAATGTAACTCACCTGTACCAGAGCATAATCCTGTATAAAACCAAAGCCAAACAACAAAATAAGGAGACAGGACTAACTCTTCATTCATTTAGTTAAAATTAGAGTTAAATATTACAAGTATATATTTCTTTTACATCTCCTTTTTTGATGAATGGATCTGGTAATACATTCTCTAGTATATAGGACTTACAATAATTGCTGTTTTACATTAACTGGATTTGGGCAAGAAATTGAGGTCTTTCAAGTATTTAACAGCACATTCTTTATGACTTGACCAGAATTGATTTATCAGTGATCAGAGGTTTTGTTATAATCACTTGTATCATCATGTGAACAACTGGACACACAGACACACACACACACACACACACAAACACACTTTAGACTGTACAATACTATGAAATATTTTCAAATTTTAAATAACATTTAAATATCTGTTTCTTTGATACAATGTTAAATGTTTGGTTCCTTTAAAAATACCACTTAGCTTAATAGATCCAGACTTGTTAAAAATTAGTATATTAAAAGTATCTGATAGTTATTACAGAATTAGAATTATTTTATAATCCATATCACATCTTTTAAAGTGAGAGATTTTTTCTTCTCTCACTTGATGGTATTTTCTTGGTGTTATGTAGTTCAAAGTTGGAATAAAAAATAGAGTACTTTCCCTGGCATTTCCAAGCAATTATCCATAAGACATGTTTAATAATAATAATAATAATAATAATAATAATAATAATAATTAGATGATGAGGGGCAGTAGAAAGGACCTGCTCATGCTTTAGCTCCATGTAAAAATTATTTCTTACTATTTATAAGCAGGCTTTTTCCTCTGTGGTTCCTGTTTCATAAGTGGTAATAAACTGTTCTGAGCATCTGATGTTATTCTGCTATCTTCAGAATTCATCAACAGAGTTCTTGGATAGCTTTGCTAGCATTCACAGATGGAGACCACATCCACTAAGTTTGACACTGAACATTTTGTCCCACATAATGTTTTTCCAATTTGTTTTTTGATAGCAAAAGGAACATTTTCAGACGTACCATCCAAGCAAAAAGCTACCTTTGCAAAGGATGAGCACAGTAGGTTTTTTTTTTTTTTTTTTCGAGACAGGGTTTCTCTGTGTAGCCCTGGCTGTCCTGGAACTCACTCTGTAGACCAGGCTGGCCTCGAACTCAGAAATCCACCTGCCTCTGCCTCCCAAGTGCTGGGATTAAAGGCGTGTGCCACCACTGCCTGGCGAGCACACTAGTTTTATGATGCCTCTTTTTGTAGGAGCTGGCTATGAGGCAGAATGAGTCTTGTTGGCATCCTCTAATGAGCCTGATCGTCTCTGCTGATTCCACATTTTGTAAAACAGTAGTTCAACATGCACAGTTGTCATTATCCAGCTCACAAGCACACTCTTCAGTAGACTTTCCTGTTCCCACTGGGCTGAATGTAACGTTTTCTTTCTTTCTTTGCCAATTCATAATGACTTTAATAGTGGCACAGGCTCCCCAACCACAAATAAAGGCCTCCTTTTGTTTATTTTGGTATTGCTTGGTCAGAATAATTGAGATTTGCTCCTTTAAAATGGAAAGAAATGTTATTAATTTTCACCTTTCCTTGGCTAATGACTGCACAAAGGACAGGATTTGGGAGTCAAGTATTCTGTTTCCAATTCTGTGATTCTCCAAGGTGGCAGGTAGACTGAGGTAGCAGTAACTACCACTTATTTTCAAGGAGCATGCTGCAAAATAGGGGATGTCAGGTTTTTTTCTTCCATTGCTGCATTTATAGCCTTAATGTAGCTTTATTGTTTATTAATTACATTCTCTAGGCAGTAGATGGAATTGGGTGTGTGTGTGTGTATGTGTGTGTGTATGTACGCTTGTGTGTGAATGTGTGTGTGTATGTATGTATGTCTGTATGTGTGTATGTGCATGCTATTTTCAAAGCCTGAACAAACCTCAATAAAGCTGTTATATGCTTCTGGGTGGTTTTGGTGGCAGGGTGTAGTAGAATGCAATCTATTCACGGGTTTTAGAGATGTCTTAAGGACAAGATTCCATGAATTACTAGACTTCTTTTCAGCCATTGTCTCTCTTGACATTTTTTGTTTGTTTTTGTTTTGTATTATTTTTTGTTTTTGCTTCTGTGGACTCACCTCCTGAATCCACATCTATGCTCAGTACAAGTGACTCCCAAGAACCTCATAGTCTCAGGAAAAACAAAGAACCCAATCACTAATACATTTTAAACTATTCTACTGATTATCTGACAAAATATGACAATATCATCAGAAAAACTAATGAATTGGCACTTAGTACATATTGCAGACAATTGAAGGTAGTTGGCATTGCATTAACAGGGAACATAAAAATGCAGGGTGATAAAAAATTATAGGATAGTGTAAATGTGTGTTGATTCAAATCCCTCCTGGGAACTACTTTACATTATCCCTACACTCAGAACAGCCATAAATTAATAATTACCAGAATGATTAACAGCTTTTATTAACCTTTTCTATATTCATGGGCATGATATTATATTCATATTTATAATTGTAGTCTGTTCACTTAGCCTGATCTTTAAAGGAAAGGCAAATCCAAGCATAAAATATGTAATGCCAGGTTCTTCTATGTCTTTAGAGTTCAGAAATGATGCATTGCTTTAGCCTGTAACATCGGAAATCTTTAACCTAAATGCTCCACAGAAAGCCTTCTTTCTGATGATAATTGATATTAAAAATTCCTGTAAAATATATTTATATTTTTACATAACACACAATAACAGGCTTGGCTGGAAGAATCCACATAAGTTTACCTTACCCTATTCCCAGTAGTTCAGATAAACTAAGAGCAGTGGGTCAATGAGAACTGCAAAGAAAATATCTGCTTAGTTGGAGAGCAGATGAGCAAATGAAGCTCCTATCTGTGAAGATCTATCAGTGAGGAGTTAGGTAAATGAAAGCACCAAATAAAGTGAATGGGGTATGGGAGGCTTTGGTAATGCCTCCATTTACAGCAGTGGTTCTAAACCTGCCAGTTGTGACCCCTTTGGGAGTCAAATGATCTTTTCACAGGGGTCACATATCAGATATCCTGCATATCAGATATTTACATTATGAGTCAGAACATTATCAAAATTACAGTTATGAAGTAGCAGTGAAATAATTTAATGGTTGGGGGTCACAACACAAGGAATTATATTAAAGGGTTGGAGCATCAGGAGGGTTAAGAACCACTGCTTTATAGCAAAGTGTATCAGGAAGCCTATCTTCCTATCATGGTCTGAGGAACAAATACGTCACACTTCCTGCATTGACTCATTCACAGTGCTCCAAGCTACTGTTAAGACTGCTCACTAATGACCATAGACATCCTTCTCTGTTCACTGTCCTTCAAGCATGCAATCTCACTTTATTCAAAATAAGATTTCTTTTAATGAGTATTAAGGCCATGGCTTAGAAATTCAGTTGCCCAGCTTCACACAGGCACGGCTGCAAAGGGCTTTTCCAGCTAAGGTGAACTGTTGAAGCTTTCTCGCAGCCTCAGATTACCCTGGTTTCTCTCTATCTCTCTCCCAGTGCTATTTAGAAATCTGCCACACACAAATCCAAGGAGCCCAACCTAAGGCCCACTCTATTTTCCAGGCTGCAAGGTGATACAATTTTTCTACTGGGTTCAGAAACTATCAATTCCACATAACTTCACAGTCTTTGACTTGCATAACCTGTTTTTTAAAAATTACTTTTCAAAAGTTGTTATGCTTCTGCAGATTTGTTTCCGAAATCCACATCTCACTCCAGATCTCTATGGTACATTTCAGGGAACCACTGATATGGTCTTGGTTCCTCTGCCTTCTGTTATGGTCTGTTCCCCTCCCCACCTGCCCAAGGGCACCACATTCAAAACCATGAAGGTTTCTTTTGTCACTGCTGTTCTATTGTTTTTGCTTTAAGAAGATTTAAAATTTTCCATCTCATAAACTTACTACTCTATAGAGTTTATTGAGGTGATAAAATTTTATAATACTTCCTCCACCTAATTTATTTCAAGCAATTCTTTTTGTTCTGGCAACACAGTAGAGATGGAATGATCCTTCCCAGCATGTAGAAATGTTCATTTTTCTTTGGCAACTGTGACAACCACAGTAAAATCAGTAGAAACCTCCCATCCCTCAGTGACTTGTCTTTCTTTGGAAATATCATAGGTGTTAAAGTGTGGGTCTAAATACTCTAGGTCTACAAAGAACTTATTTCATCATTGTCAGTTTCCCTCTCTTCAGGGCTTCCTTTCTGCTCTAGGCATATATGGTTCTTGCTATCATTTAAACATCTCAGTTTCTCAGTAACGCCTGGGATGATATTGAATCACAGGTGGGATCTAGTACATTGTTCAGCAAAGATGACAGAAATATAGTCAGATACAGCAGACATGGAACCTCGTTGCCTGTCATAAGAACTCTGTAGCATGAAGAGCTAGGGTGCTGGCACAGGGAGAGAGCAGTACAGGCATGCTTGGCAGCCTGGGGAGTGTGTCTGGCAGCAGCCTTTACTTATCATCCTGGTTGTGGGAGCCAAGCACAAGAGTGCCAACCTCTCTGCTTGTCTCCAGCCTCCCCCTCTCTTGAGCTGGCAGCTCTGCAGCTCACCTATGATTCCTAGAACTTTCTAGACCTTTCCTTCCTGTTATAAAAGTCATTAAATGTGGACACCTGAGCTGTATGTTGGCATTGAAGTGCTTTTACAGACTGAAGAATCCTTGTCAACAATTTTGTTCTTGTCTCTTTTTATTAAATTTTACAAGCTTTTATTTGCCTTCACAAATTATGAATGACAACTTCTTTCAGAACATGTTTAGAACATGTTAATGAATTTCAAATAATAATAAGCTCCATGTGTTTTCTTTTAAAACAAATTTGTTCACATCCCAAGTGCCCTTGATTTACAGTGGTTAGATTTAGTCTCTTCCCTTTGGGATTGTGTAAAATAGGTGATTAGTAGAAACCTTACTTCACAGTCTGAGTTTTTATCTTTCTCTGTCTGGGGATTATAGGATGGCAGCTAGTTTTCTAAGATATTCTGGGTTCCTAAGCCAGGATGCTGTGTGAATGAGATGTGCTAAATGCATTTCTTCCCTGGGGAAAGCTAAGGAGCACCTGTCCCATGGCCAGTTTTTTCCTATGCTGTGTGACTTGTGTCTTTCTGCTGTGTGTGATAGGACATTTCATGTCTTGCTTTTCTATTTCCTATAAGGGCTACAGGGCTTTACTTGTGAAGGGTGAGGTTTGATCATCCTGATTGTTTTATTTCTCATAGGAGGAAGTGCTAGGACAGCCTGAGCATCTGCAGGTTAAAAGCCCCAAATTTTTCAAAAATCTAAAAAGTTTTGAGTATGCAAATGATGCACAGTACAAACTGTTCATGACCTCACCAAGTTTGCATTTGTATCTATACCTACAATATCTCTATCTATCTATCTATCTATCTATATCCTATCATGCACAGACACACACACACACACACACACACACACACACCCTTTAAAACACAAAGAAGGCTGCAGCCAGAAAGGAACATGTATGCCTATCAGGCCTTTTTGACCTGAGTTATCTTCATTTTTAAAATGAGGGAATAGAATGAATGAAAGTCTACATGATCATCTGGTTTGAAATGCAGTATAATTCATGGTAGCTTCTGACTGATCTCACTTTAGAATAGTCATCTTCATTGCTGGGCCCCACGGTTTCAAAACTCATACGCCTTTGCTGTTCTGAATCCCTATCTGCAATAGGCTGAACATTTACAAGATATCAGGTTCTGGAGATAGAATTCTCAGCCCCATTGTAAGGGGCTGGGGTGAGGGGATTTGCAGAGTGTGTGCTCTCAGAGATGGAGTCAGTGCCCCTATAAAGTGAGTTCAGGAAATCCTGGATCCTTCTACTGCAGGAGGCAACAAGGGAAGACAATTCCTAACTGGACATGTTATTTGCTGACACCTTTACTGCAGAGTTTCCAACTTCCAGAATTATGCTAATGAACTTTGATTTTTAGGTATGTCCCAATATTGACATGTAAAAAGTAGAAGGAGATCGCTAAGCATCGCACAAGCCGAGTAATAAGAATATTTGAAGGTTTAAGTTCTATGTACCTTTTCTAATAATTTGTGGAATTTGCTTAGTAAAACACTGAATAGGAGTTATATGTGATTCAAAAGCCTTTCTCTTTAAATAAAAATATGTCAATGTGTGTGCTTATGTTCACACAGAACTACATATGTCAGAAGAGTACATAGGATGTCTCCTTATTCAAGTTTTAGGTGATGAGCTGCTGTATGGGTGTTGGAATCTGAACATGGGTTCTTTGAAAACATCAAGTGCTCTTCCCTAGTGAACCATCTCTCTAGTCCCTTTTGACATTTCTTACCTGGGTTGTGTCTTCAGAACAATTATATAAAAGCATAAAGTTATTTGTATGCTTTAGATTAAGGATAAAAGATTCCTTCATTGCTGAAGGAATTTGCAACCCCATAGGGTGAACAACAATATCAACCAACCAGACCCCTCAGAGGTCCCAGAGACTAAACCATGAACCAAAGAGTACACATGAAGGGACCCATGGCTCCAGTTGCATATGTAGCAAAGGATGGCCTTATCTGGCATCAATGGGAGGGGAGGCCCTTGGTCTGTGAAGGTTTGATGCTCTAGCATAGGGGAATGCTAGAGTGGTGAGAAGGAGTGGGTGGGCAGGTGGGGAAGCACCCTCATAGAAGCAGGGAGGGGGGATATGATAGGAGGTTCATAGAGGCAAAACCTGGAAGTGGGATAACATTTGAAATGTAAATAAAATAATGAAAAAATGAAGAATAAAGTGAACAAATTCCCCAGACAAACAATGCTAGTGTCATAAACTCTTGATGAAGAAAATTTTCAAATGCATTTGTGGAAAGTGGAATAAAGTTTAAATGTTACCAGAAAAATTTTCTTCATTACAGAAATAGAAGCTTTTACTATCATTAATTAATTTAGTTGGAAATAAATAATTTAGGAATTTCCCATCATTATAATCCACAAGAATGATCCCCCTGCTCTGAGGAATTAAATAGAAATAAATTATACGTAGAAGAGGTATATAAAACCTAGTTCATGCAACACAAAAATAATTGATGCATTTTTGCCTCATATAACTGAAAGGGGAAAACATAACATTAATAAAATCTAACTTTACTGAGGAATCATTTGAAAGAAAATAAGGCTGGCCCATGGCACATACAAAGAATAACTATGAAGTAAAAAAATGAAAAAGCTCACATAACATAATATAAAAGACAGGGCTGTATGAAAGGCTGCATTCCTCTAGAAGATAAAGGTCATCGACAGTATTCAAAACACTGCTTTGTAACCAGCAGAATGAATAAAACTTAAAAGGAAAAACTTTTGCCTAGCCTACTTCTGGGTAGCAGGGCAAGGAATAGAATGTTCCCCCCAGAGAACCCTAAAGAACAGAGGTATGCACACAGCCCTGCAAAGGGAGAAACCAGCCCAAAATTTGAGTGCAATGCCATACACATTACTATATGAATAGTGGTAAAAATGGAACAGTCTTCATGAGGAGCAATTTTTAAAAAAATATATAAAATTACAAAATGGCATACCATTGTGCTTAGCAATTCCACTTCTGTGCTATACTCCCATAGATTCAATTATCTCATAGATGGTCATTCAGAGCAGGACAGCAGTGGAAATCATACAGAGCTGGACAAGCTTTCACTCACGAGCCTCCAAAATGAAAACATACAGGTTTTTGTGGACATATATAATATGAATTTTATAGTGAATAAAAAAGCAATATGATCTGATATCGATGGAAAAGTAAAAACTATGAAAATTTATATCTATCATATAGGTGAAATTTGTTTTTGGAAACTTAGATCATTAACTGGCAATGGAAGTTAGCATACAGAGTGAAATTACATGGTTGAAAATAACAGTGGGACAGACATTTGTCAGCTGATATAATTTAAAAGATTTAGATTTGTGAATAGATGAGGTATTGCTTATAAAGATTAAAATCACCTCTTTTCAAACTAGTATGAGTTGATTAAATGCCACAGATTTATTCATTTAAAATGTTAAGATGCCCAACTTTAATTTTTATATTACAGTGTTAACATTTTTATATTACAGTGTTGTTTTTGAGATAAGATGTCATGTATCCCTCAAACTTGCTATATAGTAGAGGATGATCTTAAATTTCTGATCCTCTTTCTAAATGTTGGAATTACAGCTATGTACTACCCACCAGTCTATAAGGTGGTAGGGGCTGAACACTAGGCTACAGCTCTAGCCTTTGTATTTTTATTCAAAAAACAACCATTCCTGAGATCAAGCTGTACTACAGAGCAATAGTGATAAAAACTGCATGGTATTGGTACAAAGACTGATAGGTAGATCAATGGAATAGAACTGAAGACTCAGAAGTGAACCCACACACCTATAGTCATTTGATCTTTGACAAAGGAGCCAAAATCATCCAGTGTAAAAACGACAGCATTTTCAACAAATGGTGCTGGTTAAACTGGCAGTCAGCATATAGAAGAATGCAAATTGACCCATTCTTATCTCCTTGTACAAAGCTCAAGTCCAAGTGGATCAAGGACCTCAACATAAAACCAGATAGGATGAATCTAATAGAAAAGAAGGTGGGAAAGAACCTTGAATACATTGGCACAGGGGAAAATTTCCTGAACAAAACACCAATGGCTTATGCTCTAAGATCAAAAATTGACAAATGGGACCTCATAAAATTGAAAAGCTTCTGTAAGGTGAAGGACACTGTCAATAGGACAAAACAGCAATCCACAGATGAAGAAAAGATCTCTATTAACCCTGCATCCGATAGAGGGCAAATATCCAAAATATACAAAGAATTCAAGAAATTAACTTGAGAGAACCAAATAACTCTTTTAAAAATGGCCTACAGAGCTAAACAGAAAATTCTCAACTGAGGAATCTCAAATGGCTGAGAAGCACTTAAAGAAATGTTGAACATCCTTAGTCATCAGGGAAATGCAAATCAAAATAACCCTGAGATTCCACCTCACATCAGTCAGAATGGCTAAGATCAAAAACTCAGGAGACAGCAGATGCTGGCGAGGATGTGGAGAAAGAGGAAAACTCTTCCATTGCTGGTGGGATTGCAAGCTCGTACAACCACTCTAGAAATCAGTCTGGCAGTTCCTCAGAAAACTGGAAATAGTTCTACCTGTGGACCCAACAATACCACTCCTGGGCATATAACCAAAAGATACTCCAACATATAAC
Source organism: Rhynchomys soricoides (assembly GCA_019843965.1). Taxonomy (NCBI): domain Eukaryota; kingdom Metazoa; phylum Chordata; class Mammalia; order Rodentia; family Muridae; genus Rhynchomys; species Rhynchomys soricoides. The sequence goes on from JADRCH010000011.1 coordinate 21,903,038, forward strand.
AAGGACACATGCTCCACTATTTGTAGCAGCCTTATTTATAATAGACAGAAGCTGGAAACAAACCAGATGTCCCTCAACAGAGGAATGGATACAGAAAATGTGGTACATTTACACAACGGAGTACTACTCAAGTATTAAAACAATGATTACATGAAATTCATAGGCAAATGGATGGAACTTGAATATATCATCCTGAATGAGGTAACACAATCACAAAAGAACACACATGGTATGTTCTCACTGATACATAGATATTAGCCAAAAAGAAACTTGAAACTTCCCTGATACAACTCACAAACCATATGAAACTCAAGAAGAGAGAAGATCATACCAAAGTGTGAATGCTACAGTCCTACTCAGCAGGGTGAAGATAATAATCTCTGGGAAGTAAAGGGAGAGAGGGATCTGCGAGGGAGAAAGGAGGGGGAGAAGTACAGAGGGTCCGGAATTTGAAAATAGGCATGTAGCAGTGAAGGAGGGGAACTAGCGGTAGCCACTAGAAAGTCCCAGATGCCAGAGACCCAAGAGGTTCCCAGGACCTAACAGGGAGAATATTAGCTGGAATAGCCAACAAAGGGGAGATAGAGCCTGTAGAGACCATATCCAGTGGATAGGCACAGGCCCCACTTGAGGGATGGGGCCACCCTCCCACCTCAAAAATGTTAATCCAGAATTCTTCCTGTCAAAATGAAATGCAGGGACAAAGAGTGGAGCAGAAACTCAAGGAAAGACCATCCAGAGACTGCCCCACCTAGGGATCCATCCCATCAGCTGACATCAAATCCAGGTACTATTGCTGATGCCAAGAAGCGCTTACTGACAGGAGCCTGGTATAGCTGTCCCCTGAGAGGCTCTGCCTGAGACAGACCAATGCCAAACATTGGACTGTGTGTGTGAACCCCAATGGAGAAGTTAGGGCAAGGACTGTAGAAGCTGAAGGGATTTGCAACCTTATAGGAAGAACAATAATATCAACCATCCAGACCCCCCAGAGCTACCAAGGACTAACCCACCAACCAAAGAGTACAGAGGGGTTACCCATGGTTTCAGCTGGATATGTAGCAGAGGATTGCCACATCTGGCATCACTGGGACAGGAGCCCCTTGGTCCTGTGGAGGCTTTATGACCTATGATAGGAGAACACTAGGGCTCTGAGGCAGGAGTGGGTAGATGGGTGGGAAAGCACCCTCATAGAGGAGGGGATAAGGGGTTTGTGGAGGGGAAACTGGGAAGGGAGATAACATTTGAAATGTAAATAAATAAAATAACCAATAAAAAATGAAAAAAATCTTTAAAAATCTTTCCTATGTCTCCACAAGCTTGTAGCTCAATACACATTTGTTTTAAGCAATAGTAAATAAATAAATTATATTCAAGTTAGTGCATGTTTCATTATTTTACATGGCAAAATATTAGTAATAGTAAATAGAAGTGAGCTTAATGAAAGATACACAGTTATAAATTTAAATTCAGCCATTAAAACAGTGTACTCTAAATGGACAGACTATGGAATACACATATAATAACAACAAACAAATCACTTAGAGTTGAAAGGGAGCTTGGAGTAAGAACAGGAAGTGAGGAACTTCAGTGTCCATCTGGTCTCTCCTCTTAGCTTTCTGTTACAGTCTAGTGGATGATGGTATGGGCTCTTCAATCCTCTGAAATATAATGCCAAAGGAAGTCCCAGTCTCACCCTCTGGACTGAGACACATCAGAGAAGTACTGCACTGAACACAGATGCTTTCTGTTGAAAATTTGAAAGGGAACACTTTGTAAACTGTATACCTCTGAGCTGACTTGAGTTCTAGCTTCTGTTTGAAAGGTTAGTTACCATCTGCACTTCACTTTACATGCCTGGATTTTATCACCCAGAGATTGTAAAATTTTATATACTCAATGTCTGTCATTTAATAAAACTCTACTTAAGGATGTAGGTCCAAAAGTACTCATCACAAAAAGTAAATGGTAAGTATAGGAAGTCATTCATATTATAATTAGCTCTGTCAATCATTTATCTTGGATGACAGCTAATGTTGACAACAGAATGATCATAGTTTAAAACAACATTATTTAAATAATGAAATACACATTTTTGGTTAAATATTTTACAATACTTGTTTTAAAATAAAACATTACTTAACTCTTTTGGATCATAATGACTCAAATTTAAGAGAACAAACACTAAAAATAACAATGCAAATGACCAATATATCAGAATTATTAGGCAAGAACTTTAAAAGGATTATGGTATTCTGCTTAAACAGGTAGGAGAAAAGGTACATAATGAGTTAGAGGAAAATGGAAAATAAATAGAATTTCCTAGAGAACTGAAATATAATAAAAGATCAAATGGACTAGCATTGATATGTATCTCAAATTCAGTGCTTAATATATAAATTTAAAACCAGGTTAGAAATCCAGAAAAATGACCTAGGAAGTAGAGCAATAAAATCATTCCTAAGAAAAGTATGAGAAAAGATTCTAGTTCATAGGAAAAAGGGTGATAGAACAGGGTAGGCAGCAGAAAGCTAAGGTTGAAGTCTCAGAAAGAATGAAATTGAAATACTACCTGATGAAACAATGGCTTTGACTGACAGAGGGCACCACAACTAAGCAAGCAATCAACCAAACATTGGTAGAAACAATAAACATAAATAAAAACCACACCTACACATGTGGTAAAGGGCTGAAAATGAAAAATTAAGGGGGAATTTTGAAAATCAGGTAAACATCCAGAAACAAAAACTACCCTCACTAGAAGATTAAACTTAAACAGACATTTCTTCAGCAAATGATTAATAAGCAGATGCAAGCATGCTCAGCATAATTACCCACTAGAGAACTGCAAATCCAAACCACAGTGGGATGGTGACAGATCTCAGAGTAGGTAGAGGACACCCACATAGTGCATGGATTTCAGAACTTCTCTGAAGAATCCCCAGGCAGAGGGAGAGTAGAGACTTAGAGAATGAGGGTGGAAAACATTATTACTAAGACATAAAGGAATCTTTGGAGGGCAGAACAGAAGGAAAGAGTTTAGAAGCCTCAGTCCTCATGAATGTTCTTTTTCCAGTGTGACTGTACAAAGGAAATGGTTGGGAAAGACTTAGTAACACAGTTTTATGAGCAGCAAGAGCAAGAAAGAGAGCAAGTGCTTGAGCTACTGAGAGAATCAAAAGGAAATAGAGGGGAAGAGATGAGAGAGGAGAGGTGATGGAGAGAAGAGGGGAGAGGAGAAAAGGGAGGAAAGAGAACACACATACGAAATAGAACATGCAGAGGACATAGCTAGCTAGCTAGATAGATAGATAGATAGATAAATGATAGAAAGAAAGAAAGAAAGAAAGCTAGATGATAGATGATAGACAGACAGACAGATGATAGGTAGATAGAACAAAGCCATAACTGCAGCTGCACTGGCTGGAAGGGCTTTGTACATTCAACATCTTTTTTTCACACCCAACCAGAACAGTATCAAAAAGTCATCTATCATTCAGAAGGCTCTATAACTAAAAGTCTTTCCAGAGCATTCTCCAGAGCAAATAACTAGCAAGTGTTTGTGGACTGTAGCCTAGAGATTTCCCATAGAATATCCCTAGATACAGTGGCAGTTCTTTAGGTCAGAACAGTAGGATCCATTTGGTTTTATGTTGAGGTCCTAGATCTATTTGGGCTGGAGCTTTGTGCAAGCTGACAAATATGGATCTATTTTCATTTTTTTCTACATACAGACTGCCAGTTAGACCAGCACCATTTATTGAAGATGATTTCTTTTCCCTTTGTATGTTTTGGCTTCTTTGTTAAAAATCAAGTGTCCATAAGTGTGTGCGTTTATTTCTGGGTTTTCAGTTCTATTCCATTGATCTGTCTCTGTACCAATACTATGCAGATTTTTAAAATCACTATTGCTCTGTAGTATAGCTTGAGGTCAGGGGTAGTGATTCCCCCAGGATTTCTTTTATTGCTAAGAATTGTTTTTGCTATCCTGGGTTTTTAGTTTTTCCATATGAAATTGAGAATTGCTCTCTCCATGTCTGTGAAAAATCATGTTGGAATTTTGATGGAGATTGCATTGAATCCATAGATTGCTTTTGGTAGGATGGCCACTTTTACTATCTTAATCCTACCAATCCATGAGCATTGGACATCTCTCCATTTTCTGAGGGCTTCTTCAATTTATTTAAGAGACTTGAAGTTATTGTCATACAAATCTTTCACTTGTTTGGATAGAGTTACCCCAAAGTATTTTGTATTATTTGTGACTATTTTCTTTCTCAGCTCATTTATCATTTGCATAAAGGAAGGCTACTGATATGTTTGAGTTGATTTTATATCCAGCCATTTTGCTGAAGTTTTTTATCAGCTGTAGAAGTTCTCTGGTAGAATATTTGGGATCTCCTATGTATACTATCATATCATCTGCAAATAGTTATACCTTGAGTTCTTCTTTGCCAATTTGTATCCCTTTGATCACCTTTTGTTGTCTTATTGCTCTAGCTACAACTTCGAGTACTATATTGAATATATAGGGCAGCCTTGTCTTGCTCCTGATTTTAGCAGGATTGCTTCAAGTATCTCTCCAGTTAATTTGATATTGGCTGTTGGTTTTCTGTATATTGCTGTTTATTATGTTTAGGTATGGGCTTTGATACACTGAATCTAATAGAAGAGAAAGTGGGAAAGAACCTCAAATACATTGGCACAAGGTGGGAGGGGGGATTTTCTAAACATAACTCCAATGGCTCATGCTCTAAGATCAAGAATTAATAAATGGTACCTCATTAAACTAAAAAGCTTCTGTAAGGCAAAAGACACAGTCAATAGGACAAATTGACAACCTACAGACTGGAAAAAAATTCACTAACCCCATATTGATAGGGGGCTAAAATACAAAATATGTAAAGAACTGAAGAAGCCAAGAAAACCAAACAACACAATCAAAAATGGGGTATAGAGCTAAACAGAGAATTTACAACAGAAGAATCTTGAATGGCTTAGAAGCACTTAAAAAATGTTCAAAGTCCTTAGTCATGCAAAATTAGAAATGCAAATCAAAATGACCTTGAGATTACACCTTACACCAATCAGAATGGCTAAGATCAAAAACTCAGGTGACAGCACATGTTGGGGTGGATATGGAGAAATAGGACACTCTTCCATTGCTGGTGGAATTGCAAACTGGTACAAACACTCTGGACATCAATGTGGAGGTTCCACAGAAAATAGGAAATAGATCTACCTGAAGACCCAGCTATATCTCTCCTGAGAATATACCCAAAAGATGCTCCACTATACCACAGGGATACATGTTCTACTATGTTCATAGTGGCCTTATTTGTAATAACCAGAAGCTGGAAACAACCCAGATGTCCTACAAACAAAGAATGGATACAGAAAATATGGTTCATTTACACAATGGAATACTGTTCAGCTATGAAGAATGAGGACATCGAGTTTTGCAGGCAAATGTATGGAACTAGAAAATATCATCCTGAGTGAGGTAGCTCAAACCCAAAAGGATATGCATGGTATATACTTACTAATAAGTGAATATTAGCCAAAATTGTACAGAATACCTAGGGCACAATCCACAGGACTCAAGAAGTTAACAAGCAGATGGGCCCAAGTAAGGATGCTTCAATCCCACTTGGGAGGGAGAAGAAAATAATCCTGGGAGGCAGAGGAAGGGAGGTGCAGGAAAAGGGGGAACATTCTCAGGTATGGGAGTTGGGGGAAAACAGGAGAGAAGCTGGATGGCCAGCAGAATGAATGGAAATATGAAGCCTGGTGGTATGTGAGGGAGGTGGGGGAACCCTTTAGAAAGTACCAGAGACCTGGGAGGTGAGAGATTATCAGGACACAAAGGGAGGGACCTTAGATAAAATGCCCAACAGTAGGGAGAGGGAATTCGTAGAGTCCACCTCCAATAGAAAGACAGGGCATCAAGTGGAGGGATGGGGTTGCCATCCTACAGTCAAAAATTCTGACCCAGAATTGTTCCTGTTTAAAAGAACTGTAGGGACAAAAATGGAGAATAACTGAGAGAAAGGAGGTCCAGTGACCAGCCCAACTTGGGATCCATCTCAAGGAGAGGCTCCAAGGCTTGACAGTATTACTGATGCCACAGTGTGCTTACAGACAGGGGCCTAGCATAGCTGTCCTCTGAGAGATCCAACAAGCAGTTGACTGAGGCAGATGCAGATACATACACCCAACCATTGGACTAAAGTCAGGGACCCCTGTGATTGAATTAAGGAAAGGTTGGAAAAGGCTGAGGAGGGTGACCCCATAAGAAGACCAGCAATCTTAACTAACCTGGACTCCTGAGATCTCTCAGACAATGAGTCACCAAGCAGACAGCATACATGAGCTGGTCTGAGCTCTCACGCCTCCTCCCCCTCCCCCCATATATAGCAGAGGATTATTTGGTCTGGCCTTAGTGGGAGATGTCCCTAACTCTCAAGAGACTTGAGGCCCTGGGGAGTGGGAGGACTGGCAAGAGGTGGGGAACATCACATTGGAGATGGGGGAGAAGGAAGGGAATAAGGAACTCTTGGAGGGGGGACTGGGAGTAGGGCAATGGCTGGATCGTAAAAACAAATTAGAAGTAATAAAAATAGGACCCATCTGCTGTTGTCTGCAATAATGCACCTTGTTGGCAAAGCTTTAGGGTGAAAGAATGAAATAAAACTAGGAAGCAAGCATGGGTAGAGATGTTACTATCTGACAAATATTTCTCAAACCTAAATTAGAAAAGATAAAGAGTATTATTTCATATTGATTGGACTCACTGTCTATCATGATAACAGTAAAATTCTAAGATAGGCATTTGACATTAGTACAACCAACTTGAAACTCACCATTTAACTAAAAATTACTTATAGATTTAATGCAATCCCAATCAAAATCCTCCTCTCATTTTTACAGAATAGAAAAAAAATATCTTAAAATTTATATAGAATTATGAAAGTCTCTACATGGTCAAACAATCCTGAGCAAAAAGAACAATGCTGGAGAGATTACCATCCCAATCTTTATATTACAGAGTCATAGTAATAAAAACAACATGGTACTGACACACCCAATTTTATCAAGCAAACACTACTATATATAAAGTCACAAATTGACCATTACATAATAATAGTGGATGATTTCAACAACCTACTTTTACATATAGACATATGGACATAATGTCAGTAAAGACACACCTGAGTTTAGTGGGGTTGTAGTCAAATGGATTTAACAGGCATTTCACTCACACTGCAGAATACACATTCTCTTTAGCAGTTCATGGATCTTTGTCTAAAATATAAACCACATCACAGGACACAGGGCAGTCCTTACCTAATGCATAACAATTGAAATGTTTCTTTTATTCTATCTGTTTACTGTGGGCTAAAACTAAAAATCAACAGCAAGAGAATGTAAACAACACAAACTCATAGAGATGGAACGACATGACTATGTGAGTGATGGATGTGTCATGAAAGAAACCAGCAGTTTAAAATTTCCTATAATTGTATGAAAATGAAACTACAATGTACTAGAACCTATCTGGCACAATGAAGCTCCAAGAAGAAGTTTAAATCTACAAATGCTTGCATTAAAACGTCAGAGAAATATCAAATAATTTGCTTACTGAAACACTATAGGACCTTAGGAAATAAAGTAAGAATAAGCAGATCCTCACTCAATAGGTGAAAAGAACCACTAAACACCAGGAAGGCACCAAAGAAATGGAAATGAATAGATTCTATGAAGCCAAGACTCAGTTCTTCTAAAAGACAAACGAGATTTGCAAACTGTTGGTCAAACTAACCACCATGAAGGACACTCAAGTTAATAAAATGATAGAGAAAAGGGAAATGTTACAACAGGCATAGAGGAAATTCAAAGGATGTTTGGGCTATACGTTGGAAGCCTAAATACCAATAAACTAAAAAATATGAAAAACATGGATAATTTCCTAGATAAATATCACCTAAATGTAGTCTAAGAGAATATAAATAACTTAAGACCAAGAAGTAGTAGCAAAGTTTTTCAACTGACAAAAGCCACATGCTGATGCTGCTGAATTCTACTAACTTTTAAATATGAAATAGAACAATGTTCCTCAAACTATTCAATGGCAAAAAGGGAAGGCATGTTTTCATACTTAGTTTTGAAGCCACATTAGCTTGATATCAAAGCAGATAAGAACACAACAAAGCATATAAACCAATGTCTATAATGAATACTGATGCAAAAATTCTTAAAAATGTATGCAAATCCAATTCCACTATGTATTTTCAAAACAAACAAAAACAAAGCAGAACCCATTCACTAAAACAAAGAAGGCCTTATTCCCTGTATTAAAGAGTATTTCAAAACATAAATCACTATATCCATGTCTATGTATCATATTATTAGACTTATGCACAGAAATCATATGATCATTTCAATTGATTCAGGGAAGTCTATGACGAAATTCAACATCCCTTTATGATAAATGATGCAAAGAAACAAGAAATAGAAGGAATTCTTTAACATAATAATATACATGTGTGACAAATAGCTAATATTTTATTAACTAAGAAAACCCCCAAGGTTTTATCATTAAAATCAGGAATGAAATAATAGTGTTTATTTTCTCTACACTTCTTCAGAACAGTGCTGTAAGTCTTCACTATATAAATGTGCTAAGGAAAAGAACTAAATGTGTGTAAATAGGAAATTAAAAGGGCCACGCTACCCCTGATGCAGATAATGATACTGGGCATGAGGTGGTAAAATTAGTAAATGTTAGAACTGACAAACACTTCACAAAGTTATCAGAAACAAAATTAACATAAAAATTAGAAGTCTTTCTATATATCAATAATTAACACACTGAGAAATGAATTGAGAAATCAATATTATTTACAGAGCTTCAAAAACACCTAGAAATAAACCTAATTACAAGAGTGAAAGATTTCTACAGTTTTAAGGCACTGAAGAAAAAAAATGTAAGAAGACACCGGAAGATGGAAAGGCTTCTCATGATTATGGATTTGTAGAATTAATATAGTGAAATTATGTAGTTGTATTACCAAATATATTCTACAGATTCTATACAATCCTCATCAAAATTCTAAGGACATTCCTTATGGAAAAAAATCTAAAATGAGTAGGAAAGTTAAAAGACCCCATGTAGCTGAAGCCATCTTCAGTAGAAAGAGCCCTGCTCTAGGAACCCTAGTATCTGATTTGACTATATAGCCAAGGGAGCAAAAAACAGGGTGGCAATGTCATAAAACAGATTCAGAGACCAAGGAATAAATCAAAACAACAAACATCAGAGAAAAGACATTAACAATGGAGTGGGGGAAGATAGATGACTATATATAAATGAGTGGAATTCTCTCTTCATCTCTCACCGTGTATAAAAGTTAATTTAAAATAAACAGAAATTAATCTAAGGTTTTATCTGAAACTGTTATAGGAAAACATAGGAAAATCACTCAAGGTGCAGGCATAATCAAGGATAACCTACAAAAGACTGTATAGTCAGAAAATGGTGACAAGAGGTGACCAATGAGAGCACATGGAACTAAAAGCTTCTTCATTTCAAAGGAAACAACCAAATGAAGAGAAGCTTGGAGATTTGGAGCAAGTCATTGCCAACCCTGTTTCTGACAGACGATTAACATCTAGAATATGTAGAGAACAAAACCAAATACTCCAAACCTAAACATCCAATCACAAATGGAACAATGAAGTGGACAGGCAAACAGCTCTCAGGGGACAAAGTTCAAATGGCTGGTAACACATAAAAAATGTTAAATAACTTTATCCAGAAAAAAAAAAAAAAGATTAAAAAGCACACTGAAATTCATTACTATTCCATCTCATCTCAGTTAGACTGGCTATGAGAAAAAACTTACACCAATGCTGGTGAGCAAGGAGGAGAATGGCAACTCTCATGCAATCTTGTTGGATATATACACTAGTCTGTCCACTATGGAAATCAGAATGTAGATTTCTAAAAATTTTTAAAATAGAACTTCCATATGACCCAGCTTTACCACTGCTGCACATATATGCATCCTTGTATACAATCCATGTATACATTCAAGAATTCTACATCAACATGACACAAGACGTTCACACAACATTCTTCATTACACTGTCATTATAGCTGTTATAAAGTCAGCTTAGCTACCTGTCAATATGCACATGAAATAACTGTGTATACATTTAGCTTAATATGATGATCTCCAATTACATCCATTTGCCAGATAGTTACAGAATTTAATTCTTTATGGCTGAATAAAACAATCATTAATACAAAAAAAAAAAACCAAAAAGCACAGTAAGAAAAATATTAATATTTACTACCAAAAATGTGGAAGCTACAGCTATGGAAATAACTTTTTAAAGTCCTCAAATCATATAGCCTGTAAATCCAAAGTTCACAAAGAAAGACAAATTGTTACATTTTCAAGGGAACTAAACAGAAATCTAAGCAGTCTTAACCACTCTACACTGATTGCAGCTAGAAAAATGGCCTACATTCCAAGGCCAGTAGAAGTAAAAACAGAACAAACAAGGAGTATATGGATAAGTCTCAAAATCTGATGTTGTTTTCAATGATATTTATTTATTAAGGATTCAAAAATAGTAAAATTATTATGAGCTCATTCTCCCCAAGCTCATGATTGAGCATTACTTTAGAAATTATGGGAATTACCAAGGGGAGGGAGGTTGTGAGGTTTTCATGCATTTTGGTGTCTTAGAAGTACACCTGCTATGTGGCAGGAACTCCTTGGAATTAATGTGAAGCAAACAGAACACCTGCAACCTCATGTGGGAAATGAATTGAGATTAACAAATGAAATAATAAGAGGCCATGCGTATTTGACAGGATTAGCAGACAATGTGATTTCCTTAACTAATCTATATAGGAATAGCTGTTCAAATTATGGAAAGTTTTAGAATATTTAAAAAATTATATTCAACAAATAAGATAATGTGAATTTAAAACTGGACTTTCCCCATGGTAAATCTGAAAAATCTCCCATTGGTCTATATAGGAAGAAGCCAAAGCACAAAGATGCCGTGCCCCCCCCTCTCTTTCTTTCTCTCTCTCTCTCTCTCTCTCTCTCTCTCTCTCTCTCTCTCTCTCTGTCTCTCTCTCTCTCCCTCTCCCTCTCCCTCTCCCTCTCATTCTTGATTGGCTTAGTTACACATCTCAGTTACTAATTGTAAGGCATGAGTCTTTTTCTGCCAGTCACCCTACCCAAGAACTTTTGGCAACTTTGAACACCAGTAACTTCTATGTTACTTCTTTGGTTTTAGTTTACTCTTATTTTATGGTTCGCTTCTTTCAAACAGAATCCGGATGACTGAATCTTGAGCCTCAGAACTGAACTGGGTAAAGTTCACATTTCACTTTCGAATACAACTTTTGCCTGGTTCAGTTCTTGTGGCTTCAAACACAGTCTCTGTCTGTGTAATTCAGCCCATAGTCTTGATTCCAAGAACGGAGTTTAGAGGCAGGGGATTTCATCTTGTTAAACACGGTTGCCATGGTAATAGCTTCCATTGGAAGTAAGCTGCCCCTTTCTCTTTTTTTAATGTTCCAGGTCACAGTTTAATCTATCCAAAATTATTGTGGAACCTGAGCATGCATGCGCCATCCCCTCTAATATAAGTTCTTTGAGAATTTCATGCAGTCTATCTGATCATCTTCACCTTCCTCCTCAAACTCCTCTATAGGTACCATTCTTTTTCTTCCTACCCAACTTTGTCTCTCTCTCTCTCTCTCTCTCTCTCTCTCTCTCTCTCTCTCTCTCTCCCTCTCTCCTTTGAACAAGTCAAGTTTATGCTACCCATGCTTTCTTGATATGCGGACTTGCATTGAGTGAGGTATGCTGAGCATGGTCAACCTACTGGAGGTCACAACCTTAAGAAAGACTGACCTTCCTTCTCTCAGCAGCTATCAATTGCCAAGGCATTCAGGTAGAGGGTTGGACTTCATGCTCATCTTCCCTCTCCATGCTGGAAATTGTTTGAACTGATGCTGGGAAGATTATTAAGAGCCAGAGAATATGGATGGATATAAGGAAATGCTGTTTTCCCTAACACAGCACGGCAGAAACACGTATGAAAACATGAAGCTGTGACTGCATGCACAAGATGTTTCTTTCAAATTAATGCCTTCCCTTCTCTGTCACCATCTCTTTAGTTTGGGCTCCTACCACTTATACCTAGTTTCTTTTAAGTGTCAACTTCCAGGTTGCTAGCCCCATATCCCCAATAGTCCAGTCACATCTGCCACATACTATTCTCCTTTTATTTAAAGAGCAATTCTGCTTTTAGTTTCCTTAATGCTTTCTAAAAATCTTCATGAGTTATTTCCTGATATGTACACAAAAACATTTACAAGCATACTTTCACCCCACCCCCCACGTATGAAGGTTGCTTGAGTGAACTTTATGAAAAGACTGAAATTTTAAAGTAGTCTTTAACATCTCCTCAAATTGTAAGAGATATTGCTTAATGTCAGCCCATTATAAAAATCTTGAAATGTGTAAGCAAATGGCTTAAAGGCAAATAGTCTATATTATAATTTTTTATCTCTATTTCATTATTGATAAGTATGCTTCCTCTCAAATTGTGTCACCCCAACTATATAAACATTTAATAAAATTTATGTATGAATTGTTTATCACCTATAAGTTTTCATTCATAAAATTTTCACAGAATATTGAAAAAGAAGATACTTGAGTTGTATAATTCTTTAGGAATTTGTATTGCTAAGCAACTCAAATACAAGTTACATATTTTCTATAGTTTCTATCACAAAACTGTCTTGTACTACAGGATTTTAAAAACAGAAACATTTATGCACAATCTAAAAATTTCAATTATGAACATCACAATTCTTAAATATTTTTGTTGGCAAATGTGTTACAATCACATTAATACTAAAAAGTACTTATGTCCTTATTTTGAAGACATAAGAACTTATGGTACTAATTTTTACTTTGAAATGATAATATATTTATGTGCGTATATGTGTAAAATATTAAGACATACAGTTTGTAATTGCAAATCTACTTGCCATTAATTTATGTACTTCTAAAATCCTTTGGCCTGAATATTTGATTGCATTATAATCTTCAAGATAAATTTGAGGAGAATCATCTTTGACTACTTTAACATGAATTCAACAGGTTTTCAAAAAATTCTTTTGCTATTCACTTAATCTTATGTACCTTATTCTCTCAGTGGAGCCCCCCTTTAGGCTATTCATCCCCACACTGCATGGTTTTGCCATTGAATCTCTCTTGCAAATATCAGGCTGTGCTGGTAAGTGCAATGTTACTGCACTCTGCCTATGTTTTATTTCAAATACCTCAGTGTTTTGAAATCTAACTTTCAAAAGTGAAAGCATAATTATAAAATAATTTTCTCAAATGGTTTATAATAGGAATTAATACATTTGTGCTATGGTTGAATATGCCACCAGAAATTGGGAGATTCACTTACTCTTTTTATGACTGAGTAAGTGTTGAATTGGGAATATAAAAGTTAGGCCTGGAGAAAGACACAGTACTTAATCTCACATTTATGCTAAAAAATAATTTCATTATTACTGACAGAAAATGAGTGTCCAGAAACCCATGATGGCTTTTATTCTTCCTAATTATTTTTTGTGGTGTAGTAGAGCTTAGCACAAATATTACTAAGCATCTCTTTAAAGCTGTAAGAATATTTGGTCACCATAAAGTCAAATCCCCAGAACATGACTGAACCCTGTACACTTAGGCATAGGAAGTATCACAATATCTACTTGCTAGTCACTCCTGTCTCTGAAGACTTCTAGGCTGTGGGCACTTTGACTTGCATTCTTTTCATGTAGCGGGCTCCTTAAAAAAAAAGAAAATTTAAACAATTTTAATTAAATGTACTTAGAAATTAATAAATGCATCTAAATGAACACAGTAAGCAAGAACTGAATGTTCAGAGGAGTTCCTAGCTGTCAGTTGTTACACTTCCTATCAGCGTCAGACACCAAACACCGCTCAAATGTTTGAGCCATGGCTGTGCAAATTCAATGTGTATAGAACCTTCATTTTCCAAGTGACACACCATCCCTTTGAGAAGACTATGCATACCATAATACTCCTCTTGCTGCTCTAATGCTGAGCTAACAGAATGACAAACACAAAGTGCTCCTTCCTTTATTTTGAAAATTATAAAAACATAATTTCTTGAAAAGTATCATGTAGTTTGTTTTTTACAGATCAGATATAGTTGTTTCTAACTTCCAATAATTCCATTTGAATGACTTTTTTGTTCTCACTACTATAAACATGAAATTAGTAATTTCTGGTGATCTTCAAACAAAAAATTCTGCTTTGAAGTGGTCAGTTCCCATGCAGAAGTGACCATGGCTGATGTCTTCAATGTATCATTCATAACGAAAAAACAAACAAGCAAAACAGAGCCTAACATATTCCTATGCACATGTAGTAATTAAATTTTTGTAGAGTAGTTTCTGTGGGGTGAATGAAGTTATATACATTTATTTTGACTTCTGCATGTATTCTACCCATGGCTGATGTGGGAAATATAAAAATGTACTTTAAAAGTATTCATTTGAATAGTCTATAATATAAAATCTGTCCATCCATAGCTTATATAAGACAATCTCTAGGAAATTATTAAATTATCCAGATTACACACACACACACACACACACACACACACACACACACACACACACACATATATATACTACTTATTATAGAACTGAGAACAATCTAGTCCAAGAAGAATTAAATAGAGCTGGAGAATTTAATGGAGTTTAAAATGCTTCTATTGTTACTTCCACTTAGTGTGTATTCCAATCAAATATTTAAGATGTGGAGTAAAAGGATGGAAGAAATTTTCAAGATATGCTTAATTATGCCAACTGAAGTTACTAAGGGCTTGTCTCCAGGGAGAACTCTAAAGGATGTTTTGGAAAATTCAAAACAAAGTGACAGTGTATAAATACCAATTAAAATGATGAAGATTATGTTCATTTAGTTGATGCAATTATTTATTTGTTTGAAATGCTCAGTCTTAGATGAAATAAAGCTTAGCAAATGATGTGTTTAGGTTCAAGTAATTTTCTGATTACACATACATTGTTGAAGTGAAATACAATGTATCTGTTAGAATTAAACATAACAATAGCAACAAAAAATGAGAAAGAAATTAGAGTTGCTGTGGATTAACATCTTTATATACTTGTCATTGTGTCAGAGGAAAAAGATCCAGATTCCCTGTCATGACATACAAATTTTGGTTCAGTTGCAGGTTTTCTTTACACAGAAATGAAGACATGGCCTTTATTCTCCCAACAAATTCTTCATTTTGCTTAAGCTCTTTTGCTCTTCATATATCTGCAGGCCAGTTTTCATAATTTACTTCAAAGTTCAGGTCAATGGCTTCCTCTCTTGGGTCTCTTTTGGTTCTCAAGTGCATGTTACATGGGTCTTTTGGTCTTTCAAACCTTTTATGTCTCCTATTATCAGATATATATCTTGTGGCCTCAAACAGCTATTTTCTCTAGACTTTTCTTCCTGACATACCCTCACAGTTCTACTTAAGACCAAACACTGTAGATGTAAGCACTTCATACATTGATTAAATATTTACCTAGGGTTAAAGAATTTCTGTTTTCAGGAGAACTCCTTCTAAAGAGGTATTAGGTCTATCTGAGAAAGCTTTTCAATATGTTTGTCCTCTAAAAGGGGAGCAGAGACTCAGAGTAGCTTAGTGTGTTTATGGATCATGTTCTCCTGGGGAGAGGGAAGGTTGCTACTGCTGTTTGAATCTAGACTGTTTTTCAAAAGCTATGTGTTAATGGCTTGGTTACCATCCAATGGAGCTATTGGGAGGTGAAGAAACTTCTTACATGCAGGGTCCAGTTGAAGCAAATTAGGCCACCAAGAGTTGAACCTGAAGTGATTCTTGCTCTCTATTCCCTTTTCTTTTCCTTGCCTTCATAAAATGAATATCATTGTTTCATCATGCACTTTACCAGAATGTTTGGTCTCACAACAGTCCCCCAAACAACAGAGACAACTGTTCTCGAGATGAAAGTTGTGAAAGTAACAGCCAAGATAAGCTTTCCCAGCAAAGAAGTTGATGATCCCAGATATTTTGTCACAGTAACTGAGGCCAACTAATATTGTTGTTAAGCAAGGTGACTTGTCTAAGGCTGTGGCTTCTCTTTATAATAAACTTCTGTATGTCTTTTCCTTCTTGTAAATTCTAAAAAGTATTCTTATGAAGATGATGGCTGAACTTTGGGCTTGACAAAGGGACAAAGTAGACTTCCTAGGACCTAGCAAGATTACTGAGTGATGTGTTCCAGCAAAGCTCTTAGCTCTTAGTGTAAAGTCTAATATACATAGCCTGTTAACATCTTGTAGTGGCAATACTTTTGGGAGGAAGTAAAATGCTGATTTAGCATTTAATAATTTCATTTATTCACTATAACTGAAGACTCTGATAACTTTTATACTAGATCTCACGCAGATTTCAAATTAGTCAGATTTTAATGAGAAAGATTTAATTACAGTGAGCAGGAAAATAGCTGATGTTACTGGAATGGCCATTTGACAATCAACTAAAGACTGTTGATAGAGCTTAGGTACACAAACTAGAAAACAGAAATCAGTTACAAAATGACAACAATGTCTGGAGTTCACTGACTCTTTTCACTTAATGATATAAGTTGTTAAAATTTAAGCACTCATCATTGTCTAATTATGACAAATAAAATTGTGTCAAAATACATTATTCTACTACCAATGATATATTTCACTTTTGATAGCTTTTTTTCCTTTTAAGAATCTCTGGTGTACCTCAGGCTGGCCTCTAATGGATAAGAATCCTTCTGCCCAAGTCCTTCATCTTTTCAAGAACTTGGATTACAAACATGAATCCTTGGCTTGTTGCCATTTTAAAGATAAAACTCTGCTTTTGCTTGTCAATGTTCTGTTTGCTATGTTGAAAAGAACACAGCTGATTTTATTAGAATATGTGCTTCAATCCTGCAGGATTTTAAAATCTCGGCAAGCTTGCTTCTGTTTCTACCAGAATTGAATGTTGGTAATCGTTTAGGTGATTAGTGGGACACTGACATTTTACAACAAAAAATACTAAACACAAACAAAAATTATTTTTTGTTATAATAGACTCCAGCACACCAGCATCATGTTATAATAGACTCCAGCACACTAACATCAACAGGTCTCGTCCTCCAAATAAAGTAAAATGCTCTAAGGTGGATAAGTGAGTGGAAATTTCTAGTGTTTTCCCAGTCCTGGTTAGTGCAGGGTATATTTGGCTGAGTGCCTGAGCATTTGAAAGGCTTCTTAAGAGAGCATATACAAGGATGTATTGTTTGAAACCTTTCAAAAGGCTCTTTGCTTTGGGCTATAATTCCTTTTGTGGCAGTTCTAGTTTTTAACTTTTTAGTTAACATTCTAGATATCAAACCATGTCCCTGGATATGGTGGCTGTATGTACAGCATGCAGGTGAAGAAGCATGCACACTGCAGCATTTGGATACAGTCCTTTGGAGATCCCTTCCAGTCAGCACTTGCCCATAGTTTGAACTGTGTCTCTGACAAACTACTCAAAAGTAGAAAGCACATGTTAAAAATCCTCTGGGCACAAGTTCCTACTTAGCACATGATTTCCCAGGGGCAAAGCCTTGTTCGGTTACACTTTTAATCAGAGTGTCTAGACTGACAGCAGTATTTAACATGCATTGCTGCAAGCTTTAGTGTGAGTTCAGGGAATAGGATAGACCTAGATGCCTAGCCCTACAACCTTCCATTTACTAATGCTATACTTAAATGTGATTCTTCATCGTAAACAATAATATGACTCTTCATTGCAAATATTGAAGCTATATTTGAAATCCATAAGGTAGACTGGGTTTGCCTGACAATTGCAGGCTCAAGATTGAGGACCCAAAAGATGCTTAAGCGAAAAGTCCTGAGAACTTGAAATGTCAAGCATGCTCTGAAACAAGTATTGATTTGTCTGAAAGCTTTAAGTTAGTGTCATGCTCAGTGCTTTCTTGTGACATGATTACTAATTGTCATTGATTATTTTATGCCAATAATATCCTCAGAGCTGATGAAGTACAAACACTGCATAGCAAAGAAATTCAATGAGTGTCTTACCCAGCAAGTGTTATGGTGAAGGGCATTTGAAGGGTGAATCACAGGTGCAAAAGAAATTTGAAAGATTCATTGTCTGCTCATCATTTTAGGTAAATTATGCCTTGTCCATCCTCAACTAGAAAAAAAAAAAACCAACTACATTTTAGAGGTCACCAGTATGTTCATAAAACTCATTATAACTGATACAATCCAGTTGTAAGAACCAGAGTGGGGGATTTCCCCAGGAGCATTAAATCAAGTATTTTAACAGTGTACTTGCAAAATCTGGGTGGAGCAAACTGATGTGGTAAAGGATCTGTCTATAGAGATGGGAAAAAAAGAAATAACGATATGAGACTACTGGGCCTAGTTTATGGTGCAATATTTGCACACTCCACAGAAGACTTTGTGGAGGGATAGAGACAAAGATATTTATATATAATCTCAGTTACAGTTTGACAGAGTACAGCCTTTGAACTATATGATCCCAGAAGAAGGGAACTGGCCACATGCCAGGAGGCATGGAGGGCTTTTGATTGACAAGTAAGTCATGGTTTGAATGCTCCTAGGCCAAGATATTTGAAGAAATTGTTTTAGAAAGCCATCACTAGATTTTGGTAGTTAAAGTCATAGAGATACAGGGTGGCAGGGGAACAAACAGTCTAGAGCTATAACCTTGAACGGACAAGAAATATCTTGGTCTTAGTGTCAGAAGGGACAAGAAGGTGTTTTATTTAGACTTCACCCCAAGTGGGTAGAAATGGTCCCTTTCAGGTTAGTTTCCCCAGAAGGAAACTTTGACTGAGACCAATTTTGAAGAACAAATAGTTCATTTGGGTGAGACTCTTAGAAAACACAAAATAAGAATAATAAACAAAATAAGCAAGGAAAAGAAGCAAGGGAAGAAGGACGGATGAAATTTTCTACTTGGGAAGCTGAGGTTATGTTCTGAGGAGACTCTAAGAGATACTGTGGATATCTTTGGTCCAGGTACAGTGTGGGAGGCAGTCCTCAACAGACATAAAATCATCACATATTTTCTTATTGTTAACAATTCCTTTTAAAAGTCTCTTATCAGACTTCACACAGTTGTTTGTTTCTTTCCTTTGGAGACATTTTTTCTCTCAAAATTGTTCATGATGTAATTGCTCCTTTTTGTTCAATGCTTCTAATTTTGCCATCAGATTGAGTAACATGTTTGAGAACTGACCTGTTTTGTCTGATAACATCTCTTACATAGAGGGAAGTTGTTCTTTGTCAAATCAATGTATGGATGAGGCTCCCAGAGAGGAGGTAGTGAGATCCTCTGCAATGGGTGGAAAGATAAGGTCCTGTTCTTGGTGACAGGATTCCAATTCATAAGGATCTTATATGAAATCCTAAACCTCCCACCCTACTGTGATAATAACTCCATGCCAACTTTTCTATTTTCTGCCCCAGAAAGCTAAGTTACTTCCTATTTCAAACAGCATTAAATCAAAACTTCTCTGACTGAATTTCAAATCCTTCCATAATCTGGGCAGTTAGATTACTTTTGAATTTTTATGAAAAATTACCAAACAAATTATAGAACAAATGAAATACTGGCAAAAGCTGTATGATATAATAACTTGCAGGTTGCTTATTGTTAACAATTAGTTTAATAGTAGGAAACAGCAATGACCTAGTCTCACCAAACACAAATGAAAAGTCTGTGTGAGAGTAAATGGGATTTCTTGAGCAAAAGGAGTTACTATGAACAATAGAAACTGCTGCAGTATATTTCAAAAGACAAAAGACAGATGCATGCAAAGTGACACAGACAGGGCACAGCTAGACCTGAAGACACCACACAGATACAGAAGCAAAATGGAACTACTAAGGATGAAGACAGCAGCAAAAAAAGGACAATGCAAAACTGTTCTTGTTGCTCAGGGAGGGTACAGGGATGATTTCATTTCAGGGACCTTATTGTAACTACAAGATAGAGTCATTAGCTTGATCATATACCTTGGGCAAAGCAAAATTAACAACAACAACAACAACAACAACAACAACAACAACAACACAGTATTAGGCCATGCAACAAAATAGCCAACAGAGAAGATCTTAACCTGAGTCCTGAATGGCAGAATAACCCAAGAATTTATTCAGGATATGACCATTCTTGAGAGGTGACAGGAAAAGAGGTGCAGTACCCATTGACTGATATATTTGATGTCTGAGATGTTAAGTAGCTCTGTAAGTAGAGTGCTGGCATAGAGTGCTGTACAAAACTCTTGGTCTTGCACTTCAGTACTATATAAACCAGGCATTGTGGCTAATCCTTTTATATCTAACACTTGTATAGTGGAGGGAGGATGATCAGAAGTTCAAAGCCATCTTCAACTGTAGAGTGAGTTCAAGGCCAGCCTGAGCTATATGAGACCTTTTTCCCAAAAAATTATTTGATACATTTGTTTATGCTATCTTCTTCTACCTGATGGGAATGTTATACTTGTCCTCATGGTGTCTTCTAGGCAAATAGTTCACTCCAGCTTATGAAGCAAAGTCAATGAAAACCTGAAGCACTTGCTGTAATCCACTATTGTTCTTTTATCTATGGCAAGCATTAGCCAATGATTATGGAACAATGCTAAGGTAGATCTGAGCTAGGGGCCATTGTGAGTCAGGAGTCATGGTCCTGTAAAATAAACTTTGGTGTGACAACAAGGTGTTAGATCTGTGTCTAACTTTACCTAGTGGTAAAGTTGTATAAGGACTATAAAAATGACTCCCAGATTCTGGAAAAGTTTGCAAATCAACAACTGAAATTATGAAAAGTATACATTCTAGTAGTACCTTGTAGCTTTTGTATAAGGTAATATAAAAATGCTATCAAATGTGTTAGTAACATTTAAAAATTGATCTATTGGGACACAAGGACACAGAATTCCAAATTAAGTAAGAAATAAATTATTATGATTTTAATTGGGATTCATAGGAGAATTATATTCCGAGGATTAGTAATGGTTCATAACGTTTAAGAGAACTTGGCCTTTCTATACCTACAGATATATAACTGATTAGATATGGGAGTAATTTCAGTCCTTGGGAGGTTTGTTTACTACACTAGGGTTTGAAATGCACAATAAATCAATAAAAGTAAGTATATTATAGCTATGAATAAAAGAAATACTTTAAAAATGGAACAAATTCTATAAATAAGCCTTAAAGCAATTGTTTAACCTTGACAGATTTATAAACACAATATTTTTCAAGTTCAATTTTAAGAAAATACATTAAAAACTAGGCTTAACTTAAAAAATTTAAACTTTTATAAAATAAAAATTCCTGTTAGCCTTGCATTTTTTCCTGGGCACAAAAGCCGTTCTAGAACATGAGAAATTCAGACCAAAGTCATGGTGACATAATGACACAGTTTATATTTTATAGATGAGGAAATGAAGATTCATGCAGCCAGAACCAAACTCAAGGAAAATTTAATCAATTTTGTAATTCTATAATTTACAAATGAGTTTTCAAATGCCTCTTAAAATATATTATTTCTCTTTGGCCTTTAAAAGTCAATATATGTTTTTTGCAAAGTTTTACATCTAAGAGGGGTAGACAATGGCTGCGGTGTTCTGAAAGATAATGGAGCAATAGGCTCATATATTTGAATGCTTAGTACTCAGCAGAACTGTTTAGGAAAGGTTAAAGGGAGTAGTTACTGCTACAGTGATATGTCTCTCTGCCTGCTGCCATGCTCCCCATCATGACGGTCATGACCTCTAACCCTCTATAACTGTAAGCCCTAAATAAATTTTTTATTCACTACGTTCCCTAGATCCTGGTGTCTTCACAACAATAACAAAGTAACTCAGACAACAGCTGTGATTCAAGAAGTCAGAGGGCTTCTTGAATCAGCAGAAGAAGCATTGGTTCAAAGCCAACCAAACTACATAGGAAAACTGTCTCCAAAATACAGAAATGTCTTCTAAATAATCAAGTCTAATTTTTAAATAGGAGGGAGGCTTATAAGACTCTAGGAGAGAAGAAAGCTTAGACATCTAAGAAAGTTTCAAGATCCATCAGGTCCCATCATCAAGATTAGATAAACAATAAACAATTACTAGCAGAGGAGACTCTTGAGTGGATCTGCCTACAAGTTGTACAAGGAGCTCCAGAAATATAGCTATCATGAGTCATCACCCATGGAGGGGTGGGGTTTTCCAAATGCAGTCTTCTGTAAGTAACCTCTCACTCATGTTCTCCAATAAGCTCATTGGGCCATCAAGCTAGATTTGTGTGGAGTTATTTATGTGATCTTTGTGGTTCCTTGACTGGAGTGAATTTCTTCATGTCTCCCAAGATAAAGTCAGATTCAGATCTTGCTAGAGTGGAAGAAAATTAGTCATTGGTTAATGTCTCATTTGAAAAGTAAGTGCTCAGTAATTAAGCTAACAAATGTATACCACCTAAGCATTTACTTTATTACTTTATTGTCTTTTCCCATTATCCTTTAGGAAAGAACTTGAAACATAACTAAAGATCAATATAAACTAGCATTTGATAAAGAAAATATAGTCATGAAAGGTAAAAGCAAAGAAGAATAAATTACTGCATTTAAGACTATAGGCTTGTTATGACTAAATATGGAGTAAAACTGAGGGACAATGAGGGAACATAAAACACAAACATCTCTGTTATAAGGAAACACATCAGTTCAAGAAAGCAAAGGTGTTTGACCAGTGGTTTTAGACATCTTGTAACCTAGAGCATGTCTAAACAAGATCATTGAGCAATTTTTTTCAAGAAAGGAATAAAAAACACATTAAATAATAAGGAATGTGACTAAGATGAATGTATGAATATCTTTTTTCACCTCTAGGTTGCATCTATAGATCATCTATCTATTAATAATCTTTACTTGCTTATCATCTATCAAATTATCACCTATTTATACATATCAATTACATATCTATCATCTATTCATGTATCAATGCATCATCTATGTATCAATATTTCTATGTATCAATTGACTTCTCTATCTACCTACCTAGAAGATAAAACTTGGAGTTGATGGTGTTTTGAAATTTTTTGTCACCTAAAGGGTGACCTTCATTATTTACATGTAAAATATACATATGCATATATATTTACAGAATTTTGTCTGTTTGAAACACTGATGATACACTCCATTGGAAGATTCTTACAAATAAAATATTTCAATTGGTCTTATAGTAGAGAGGTAGACATTTGCCTAGTGTTGTTAAGGAAATCTTAAATTTTCCTACTCTTGAACTCACACAGAAAACCTGTATGTCATTTTAGTTCTCATAATCTCATAATTTGAAATAAAAATATCAGAGAAAGCTAAAATTTCCCAGGCATTACAGTAAATAAGTTCCTGAAAGCCTAAAAGTTAACATAATATATTAAATGAGTTTTACAACAAAGATTTATTTATTTTTTGTCTTAAAACGTAAGATAATTACTAAAAATGAATGATGTGTTTTTAGCCATTTACAAAACTAATTCCAGGAAAGACTTATTTCTGTAAGAGTATTCAATGAACCAGGAAGAGATTAAAAAATAAATTTCATCAAGCAATTAGGATCTGAGCTCTAGGCAGACATATTAGCAAGCTGGGAAATAGGATCACTTAATGAAAGTGATATGTAGCATGCAAATATACACTATGACTATTTAATAAACACAGCTATTGATCCTGGAGAGAGCAACACATCTGGATGATGGTAATTCACACACCTGCTCACTCCTTCCTGACTGCTATTGATTCCTTTATAAACACAGAAAACCATTACAACTACTTAATGTGTATTATCCATTGCCAAAGATGTTCTGTATTTCACATTCCATCAGTCAGATTAGCAATAAATTCCCAAGTGTCACAATTATATGTTCATAAAAATCACTTTCTGTGTTCATATTTTTCTTTCTAGCTCACTTCTTTGTCACATTCATTTTGTAGCAACCTTTAGTACACATGTTTCTCCCAAAGGTAAGTAAGACCTACACCAAGAATCTGCTATTTAGACACAGGACTTAAAGAAATTGTGTGTGGTGCTAGCTAGTTTTACATCAGCTTGATATTAGCTAGAGTATAAGTGATTGAAGTAGGAAGGTCAAACACATTGTGGGTGGTGTCATCTCTGAGCTGGTGGTGGTCCTGGGTTCTATAAGAAACCAAGTTGAGCAAGCCACGATGAGCAAGCCAGTAAGCTGCACCCCTCCATGTCCTCTGGGTCAGCTCCTGCCTCCATATTCCTACCCTGTTTTTGAGTTCCTACCCTAACTTCGCTCAGTGATGGACTGCTACCTAGAAGTGTAAATAAATTAGATCCCGTTCCTGCCAATATGCTTTGGTCATGATGTAAGCAAATGGTAACCCTAACTAAGATACATATGAACAACACTAAATGGATTTGGCCAGTTATATATGTATGTGTGTGCACACATGTAATAACAATTAAAGAGGAGTTCAATACTTGAAAGGAAGTAGGGGGAAATGGAGAGTTACATGGACACAGGGCTGGTTGAATTGATGTAGATACAACATTTATATATGAAATCCTCAAAAATTAAAAGCAAAACATAAATTTCACTTAAGAAAAAATTAGTTTTAATGATCTTTTTTTTCCTTTTCACTTTTAAAATTCAGTTCTTAACAAGTTTACTTAAGAGAAGCATAAAAAGTGATAAAGGCTTATTAAAAAAAACGTTTAGGCAAACTTTGTGCAAACTTTGTGGCCAACACATTCCATGCTAGAAGTTTCCTGAAAGTGGCATCCAGCCAAAGCATTGTGGGTGACAGAATAAGAGCCAGTGTGCAGCTGAGTGTAGAGCTTTCTCATTTGCTCTGCATTGATGGCATCAAAAGGCATCAGTAAGGACCAATGTGCTTTGTAACATGATCTGTGTTGTTCCACACCTGACAAACACATGATGTAACAAATGCTACAAGTGAATACCCTATGGCCTCTGAGGAGAGAGAGAGGTAACACTGTATCATCTTTAGACACCCAAGTGAATGGCTCAAAATGCCACTTATATTTTTGGTTTTTAACTTAATAAGGAAGCATTAATGGAAACAACATTAATTCAAACAATTAAAATATTAGAATGGACCCTTTTCCCTTAGCTTGTATGATACTCCAGTTATCATTTGAATCATTTAATATAAGCATCCATTGTGTACTGACTTGAAATGAATTATATGCAATGTTCTTAAAATCATCCACTCTCATTAACAGCAACGTTTAATTTAATAAAGCTAGAATTTTCCAAATACACCAGACATCATTTCTTGCTTTACAAGACTTTTAATTCACAGGAACACTTACATATTCTAGAATTGAAAACAGCCTTGTGCTTGTTGGAGGTTTGATTATTAATGGATCCATCAGAAACCACCAAGAGACACGAATTCATAAACGCATAAGTGGCTTAAGAGCCATCAACTTACTTACTTGCCATTTCATGTGGAAGATAAGAGAACAAAAATGGAAGTATGTATTTTTCTAAATGAAGATGCCTTGTTACTCATTAATTAATTTATCCTGTGAACAACTATTTGCCAAGAATCTTTACATCCACCTTTGCTCCCATTGCTGTTGGTATCCATTGGCCCCATAGAGGCATTGTCCCTACTTCTTCAGAGCTCAGTTAGCAGCATATCATTTTGGTAGGCGTTTTTCTGCCCAAGGCTGTGTTTGTACTTACACACTTCAGGAAGCTGATGAATTTAACACATAACAGTTTCCCAAATGATAATCTTAGTTTCTTACATGCAGAATTTGACCTGACAATTCAGGCGAGAATTTCTTTGAAACCTGATAGTTATCTTTTATCCATCATTTTAAACCACAATGACAATCTTTTCTATTTCAATTTAGAAAATATCCCAAGCTGAATTCAGAGCACTTGATTTTGCAGCTATGGTAACAGGTAGAAGTTCAGAAACCCTAGAGGATGACAGAGACAAACCACAGGGTATAGACAATGATCAGCTTTAAGCGTCAGAAGAAAACTCTCTGGAATTGTATGAAATCCTGAATGGGAAGTTGGTGATTTCAGATCTTTGGGGTTGAATAATAGAAACGGCACCACGCAAAAGGGAGTAACCATGAATTGACTTCCTAGATGTTTCTAGATTATTGTGACTTCTGTGCCTGCTTGTTTCCCTCCATCTGGGATGGAGTAAAGTGGCCAGATGTGTTACTAAGATCTGAAAATAGTTTTCTTCTGGAGTCTTGCTTTGTTCTTATAAGAAGCTGTGAGGCCAAATTCACAGAGGGAATACTTCCCACCCTTGATTTTTCTGCTCACTGTTGTGGGGTGAAGGATGTAAAGATGTCAGATTAGTGTGGTTTCTACTAGGAAGCCCACACAATACTGGACCCACTGTTTTTTCTTGCAGAGGGAGAGGATTTCCCAAGGCCATTCCCTCTTCTTGCCAGAAAGATTTTTCTTCACTGGCATAGCCCATTGTAGGTAACCCACAATCCTATAAGTAACCCTAAATAAACTTATTGGTTCTCGAGATTAGACCCCAAACAAATCCTTTCTTTAGTCTATTGTTTGTATCTTGTCAAGCTGAATTGAAGATATTTATTCTCCCCAGGAAAAGACAAATTGATCTGAATTAGTGAAGGAACACTTATGGAATGGTACCACAGTATTTATTGGATTTCAGGCTTTACTATACATGAACTCATATAATCCATACTATTGTTTTCAATGAAGAAACAACACAGAAAGATAGAGTAAATTTCCCGAGTCACAAGGCTTAGCCATGAATAAAGATGTCAATCAAATGTACTGCCATGATCCTATGATAGCATCAGAGTGTTATATAAAAGGAGGAATTGTGAAGAAGGATTTGTGATGTGGTCTCTTGTAAAGATATATCTCACTCCTGAGTGGGGTACTATCTTATGTCTCTTTAAGCTTTGAGAAATAGGCTTCCACAGGACTTTTCTGAAAACCTGTAGTCAATTTCCTGAACCCCAAATTCTGCTTGACTCTCTGAGAGAAGTAGCACCAGATTCACAGAGGTACTAGTACTTGTCAGTCTTTATGTATGCCCAGTGCTTTTAAGTAAGTAAGACATGGGTATCCCTGCTCATCAGAAGTAGGCTACACCAGGGAGTGAACTTAAGTGTTTCCATGTTTGGTCCTGCTTGATACAACTGTCTGATGGGACAGATGAAACCTCAGAATACAACTCAGAGGCAAATTCTCATTTACAAGTTGCAGCTGAAAGAGTTGCAAGGACTTTTTAGAAGGGAGAGTGCATCCAGAGAAGTCAAGTGAGAAGGTCTTCAAGGGAAGGGGTTTAGGAAAGGCATGTCATGTAATTTTCCTTTAGGTAATCATCGTGGTTTATCACTGATGCAGAGCTTTAAAGCCTCTTTCAGATTAAGACTTTCCTGGATCCCTCAACTCTTCTTCAGTTCCCTTCTACATCTGGTCAAGGAAATTAGAGAAAAAGTGATAGATGATAGGGCTAAGAGGGAAGAAATAGACCACATACTCTCCTGTCTGAACCAAACAAGCAAACAGGCATACATGAGATGAAAAGAGAAGGAAGAAATATCTTAAAATTTAATAAAAATTGATGGAGAGAAATTTAGACTTAGTCTAATTGCAAAATCAAACATATGTTTTATGAATTAAAACCACCAGAGGGTTATTTTCTAAGGTTAGCAATTAGAGATATCCCCCTTTAAACTTCTTAAATGGGAGCCATAATTCTAGTTGAATCATCATTGGGCCATGAGATGTGCTTTCTTGACATGAGTCATATTTAGCATGGAAACACAATACAATGATCTGGCTGTGTTGTTGGACTAAGAAGATACAAGAAGGATTTTAAAAAAAAGTTTTAATTTTTAAAGGTATTCTTGGGAAGTCAAAATTCTACAAGGCGACACAGAAGGAATTCTTTGGTTATGCAAGGCTTTCTGTTCATTTAGTAAATTAAAGCTTTGGACATGTATTTTGGGGGGATATCCCTTAGGTCAGGAGAGAATGACATCTGTATAACAAAGCACTGGTTGAAAGGGAGTTAAGCCAGAACTGGAGGTTTCCTGGAATCTGGGAGTTTTCTCTCTGGTTGTTTACATTCCAGGATGGTATTGTAGGTATCATTGTTTGGTTCTATCACTGAAGACTGACCCACATGATCCACAGTTACAGGTATGTCAAGGATACTGTTGGAGGGAATAGGACGGTTGATCACACCTCATATTTCATGGGGAGCCCTTTCTCCCAAACCTGAAAGTGTTTCTATTTTTCACAGATGAAACTCATAGAAGGGTTATTTCTGAGCATGCGGAGCTGCTTGGGCATCAATATTTTGTCCCTGCTGGTGAAGTTAGGCTGGCTACTGAGCTTGTTGGAAGTTTTCATACTACAAATAATTTGAATCCTTCTAAAACAACAACAACAACAAAAAACCAACAAAACCCACAACCCCCCCCCAAACAAACAACAGAAAGACCCCCAAACAAACAAATAAATAAAAAAGCCTAACACTCAGTGTGAATTCCTACCACCTTTCAAAGATTAGTGAATCAACACACAAATAAAAGGTGCTGGCCAATTCTTTGATGAAGAACAGCTGCTTTGTCCTAAACAGAATTAATAATGCCAAATCACTTATTGAAATTATTGCATATCAGAGGCTAAAACCTATTTTTGGATTACATTGTATTTTGAGAAAGACCAGGAAAGGCCTGGGGATGCACAGGAGTGAATGAGATGGTCTCTGTTTTATTTTTGGAACAGAACAGTGGAAAATAAAGGAAAAAATGTTTACTTTGGAGGAAGAGAGAGATTTCCTTAGAGGAATATTTGTATTTTTATAATCTAGTTTAGACAGCTATGAAATAGATAGTAACCTGAAACTTTGGCAAAAACAGATGTTTAAATAAGTTGATAGACTGGGGTCTAAAACAGAGGAATCTAAAACAGAGATGCAGAAAGGAAGACATGGAACATAGAGAAATCTACAGATGCTGGAACAGAATTTCTGGAACAATCTAAAAGGAGACTCCTAGAGGGACAGTCAAGGAAAATATGACAGTGTGGACACAGATAAAAAGCCTACAGTGATGAACAATACCTGGGGAACTGTAGATTGAAAAATAGCAGTGTTAAGAAAGCCCAGAAAATTTTGGCATATTTCACAGGGAAGAGACAGAAAACCAACAAGAAATATTCAAGGTATTCTTAGGTGAGTTTCAAAATAATTATTTCTATGGATTCCCATGTTGCCTTGCCTAAGGGAGCTCTCAAGAAATTTGTGGATCTGGGCAACTTCCAGAAAGATCAGACTCAGTACCAGAGGCATTGCACAGGAAGAGGAAGGCAGAGTGATGAAAGGTCCTGTCTGGGCTTGGATTTTGTTAGGTGTGAGAAATTTCCTTTGAGTAGAATTCTCTAACATAGAAATATGGCAAGATTCCAAAAAGGGAAGATTTGGAAGACTTGGAATTTAAGAATGTCATATCTTTCATTTGGGAGAGCTTATGAGATCATATTTGTAGAAATAATTTACAAAATATGTTTGGGTTCTAGAATAATGAGTAACTAACACAAAAATAATACTAAGTAGTGGTAGGTTAACATTGTTTAGAAAAGGAAAGAGGTCAACAGGGGGAGCAATTTAAGTTAAATTCAGTTCAGAGTCAGTGACCAAGCAAACAAATATCTTTTATGAAGATTAACATGTGAGCATGAATGAACCAATGTGCCAGAAACTCAGTCAACCTATGTTCTCGATGTTTCTGAGAGGGTGTTTTGAATACGGTTAATCTGTAATCCGGTAGGCTTTGTGTAAAACATATTGAGCTTGTAATATGGGTAGGTATGTCCACTGAAGTCTTTAGCAGGAAAACATTGAGCCCCATCATCCTAGCAGACATCCTTTGAACTTAAATTGCAATACTGGGTTTGAAGCCTGCCGGCTTACTGTGCCTAGCAACCTTCACAATGAGGTGAGCCAATTTCTGAAAATAAATTTCTATATATAGGTATCATGTTAGTTCATTTTCTTTTCAGAATCTGGTGTCAGATATGCAATGAGGATTCATACATAATTACATACATGCAAAACACACACACACACACATATATATATATATATATATATATATATATATATATATATAAGTGTGTTCTAAATATCATCTGTGAAATATTTGTACTAAAACTGTGCCCTACAGAAAAAAACCTTACCATTTTCATGGAAACCTCACTTTGAAGAATAACAAGGAGTAATAAAATATTGTCAGTTTTACACTTTTAAAAAAGAAGGTCCACTACTGAGGGTTTTTGAAGGAGTATCCGTATTCCCCACCAGTCCACTGGGACACACATTCTGAAATAGGGACATCAGCCTTAGGTCAAGGTCATAGTGAGGTTAATTCTGACCTGGGAACTGATAAGAATGGCAGAAGCTGAATGGACAGGAGTTTTACAGCAACACAGATGACACTGGCCACTGGGGCTCAAAGATCAGAGACAATGGCTCTTCAGACTTTGGAGACTAATATTCAGAATACCTACTATGGACACCTGAGTTTTTGATCTTAGTCATTCTGATTGGTGTGAGGTGGAATCTCAGGGTTGTTTTGATTTGCATTTTCCTGAATTAAGGATGTTGAACATTTCTTTAAGTGCTTCTTAGCCATTTGAGATTCTTCAGTTGAGAATTCTCTGTTTAGCTCTGTACCCCACTTTTAATAGAGTTATTTGGTTCTCTGGAGTCTAACTTCTTGAACTCTTTGTATATTTTGGATATTAGCTCTCTATCAGATGTATGGTTGGTAAAGATCTTTTCCCAATCTGTGGATTGCTGTTTTGTCCTATTGACAGTGTCCTTTGCCTTACAGAAGCTTTTCAATTTTATGAGGTCCCATTTGTTAATTCTTGATCTTAGAGCATAAGCCACTGGTGTTCTGTTCAGAAAAATTTCCCCCGTGCCAATGTATTAGAGGTTCTTTCCTACTTTCTCTTCTATTATATCCATCTTATCTGGTTTTATGTTGAGGTTTTTGACCCACTTGGACTTGAGCTTTGTACAGGGAGATAAGAATGGGTCAATTTGCATTCTTCTACATGCTGACTGCCAGTTGAACTAGCACCATTTGTTGAAAATGCTGCCTTTTTTTCACTGGATGGTTTTGGCTCCTTTGTCAAAGATCAAATGACCATAGGTGTGTGTGTTCATCAATGAGATCCCACCCCCAAAGCTCCCAGGGACTAAATCACCAACCGAAGTGTACACAGAGGGTACCCATGGTTCCAGCTGGATATGTAGCAGAGGATTGCCTTATCTGGCATTATTGGGAGGGGAGCCCCTTGGTCCTGTGGAGGTTTGATGACCTAAGATAGGGGAACTCCAGGTTGCTGAGGCAGGAGTGGGTGGGTGGGGGAGCATCTTCATAGAGGCAGGGGGAGGGAGGAGGGGATAGAGGACTTGTGGAGGGGAAACTGGGAAGAGAGACACATTTTAATTGTAAATAAATAAAATAAACAATAAAAAATGAAAAAAATTCATTGTGCTCATAAAGGAAAGGGGAAATTTAAAGTTTCGAAAACATGATATAGAAGAGAAAAATAGTGAAAATAAGCTCTGCTAACTTAAGTGTCCATAACTGCACGTTTCAAATTTTTGCAAAAAACATAAGAGTATCTTAACCTCACCAAAACCAGAACCAGCATTTTAGGTAACTATTTCCCAGGATGTTATAAGCAATCTTTGAATGGAACTTTCTAGTTAAATGCACATTCACAACTCATAGATTCTCAACATTCTGTAGACATCATCCTCTTTCCAGGCATCCTCAGCTTCCCTCCTTGACATTGCTTTCAGTTGTAAATATTGTGACTTTAGTCCATTTTTTTCACAGTATGAATTACCTATGGATTTGTCATAACTTACTATGTTTTATGTTTGTTCTCTCCAACTCCACCAAGAATCATTATTTGTCTATTTGAGATTTAAGTTTTTGTTCATTGTGTACCAATCATTATTCTATAGAAAAGAAGAAATAATGGAATATATAATACCAATATATAATGAGATTCATTAAACTTGTAGTACAACACTGCAATTATCAGGCTGAGAAGTGTAAGTGCCTTTGTCTGCAAGCTGGAGACCTGGAGTAGACAGAAGTGTGGCTAAAAGGCCCTGAGGTCAGAGGCAAAGGTGGAGGGATGCTATATCTGCTGTTGCCAGAGCAGCAGGCAACAGAGAAAATCAGTGTCAGTGACCACATGCCCTCAGTGTGACAGCATGGATCCAGCTCTTTTGTTCTCTTCAGACTATCAGAGGTTGGATGATGCCCATTTACTGTAGAGAAATGTAGTGTAATTTACTTAGTCTACTTATGCCAGTGGTGACCTCTTCTGAAATCACCTTATAGATACATAAAAGCCATCTTTAGCTAACCACTGAATATCAAGTTGGCACATAAGATGGACCTTGGCACTATGTATCAGAAGCACCAGGGAATATCAAGAGACACATAGACCTTTGGTGTGTATTGTGTAAATTAATGAAATTTGATCATATCTGTAGATTGGTGACATATAGAACATAATTTTAGAACAAAATAAAACTTGACATAAAATGTCAAGACTTTTTTTCAGAGTGCTGTTAGAACAAAATTTATAGTGATTCTGACCCTAGAATGACTCAATGGGAAGAAGGATCTAGTGTCTAAAGGGCAATGGAATGCTTCCTTCACTTTAGGAATGACCTTGAATAGATTGGACGATTAAAATTATGGAGGACCTTAGATGTAGAGTCTTTGCTGCACTTTTCAAGACTCCCAACACTGTGTTGCTATTTGCATCTTAAGAGTCCTTGAAAGCCCATGAGTTAGTGGTTTGATTCTCAGAGAATTGATACTGTGGGGCTGGGGTGAAGGGAAATCTTGTGTCAAAGTTTGAAATGACTAGTCTTCAATAAGGATTAAGAGACTCAGTTTGTTTCTCCTTTCCTTTTATATTTCCTAGACATAAAATGAACAGTTTTGTTCTGACAGCTGCTTCTGTTAAGGTATACAGCTTCTCTATGGTCTTAGAAACCATGGAGCAGTTATTAATGGACTGAAACTTTTAATTATGATAATCTCAAATAACCATTGTATGTCACATTTTCCATAGCAATGATAAGCTGATTTAGACTGTTACACACATGAAAAGTAAAAATTTTTAAATTTAAATTTCTCTCTCTCTCTCTCTCTCTCTCTCTCTCTCTCTGTGTGTGTGTGTGTATGTGTGCGCATGCATGTGTGCATGTGCGTGCATATGAATATATGCCATTTGTGAGCCCATGCAGCCCAGAAAGGGCATCAGATGCCCTGTAACTGGAATTATACGTGGGTGTGAACTACCTAATATAGGTGCTTGGAATTAAAAGTGCATTCTTTGGAAAAACACTAAGTTTCTTAATTGCTGCCATCTCTCTGGATTCTTATGTGACATTTTAAGATTCATTTATACATACATAGACATTTAAGGCTAGAATCATTTCTGATTCTAGTTAGAAAGGGAAATAGTTTACTTGATCTTTAAAGTTTGAAGGAGTCCTTGCATTAGTATCCAACCCTCTCTTCTTTTAGATGGAGCTGATTTGGTTAAGAAGCATTGCATAATTCTTTTCTATAAAGAATTCCATTGTCAAAAATCACAAGCATGTCCTCCAATCTGGTCTTTGTAAATCATAAGAATGAAAGCTAATATTTAACTTCCTGGCATTTTCCTGAGATTGCCAGTGGAATACAAAAATAATTTGCTGGATATCATCAAAGTCCAACTATCCTTTTAGCTGTAACTACTGTAGTAGTAATTAAGTTGTGCCTTTGATAATTACTCACTTTTTAAGGAAGTGATTATATGTCAAATGCTATGTTTAATACTAAAGATTAAAAGATGCATGAAACATGTCTGCTTCATCTGTAAGCAGCTTATAGCAGAGGGGACTGAAAGAGACATACAGAGAGAGGATAATATGTAATACAGTAAGTACCACGGGAAGTATCACACAAACACTCCAGGATCTGCAGTAGGTGTTACAGAAAATACCATATAAGCAACACTGGGACTGTAGAAATCACTACATGAAGACCTAAGGAAGTATATGAAAAACTTGTATTGATCAAAGAGTATCAGGAACAGAGAAGAGGAGCTTCATCTTCCTCCAAGAGAGCTGAGAGGTTCCAGAAATGTGGTGATGAAGGAAGGGATATTGAACAAGACAAGTTTAAGTTTTGAAGATATTATTTGAAAAGTTTTTTATTTGATAACAAATCAATCCTTGGCCAAAATGTCTTAGATGAAACTTTCTTGTCAATGTTTTCCTACCAGTTTTCTGGATTTTACCTGTTTTTTCTTGCCAGAGATCCCTTGTTCTTTGGTTCTTCCCTGTCATGCATGCCAGTGTTTGAAACTCATTCACAGTAAAGCTGGAGAAATTACACTTCAGAGTATGTCCAGTGAAGGTTCAAGTCCACTATAGGCAAGTGAGCATCTAGGTCACATGTAAGAGAAAAATAAATGATGATGTATGTTTTCTAAACTTGCATCTAATGTATACTTAGGGGAGATGCTGTAGAAATAACAAGGTAGCTATATCAAAGTGAGGTTATAATGCTACTTAAGTATGTTCTTTGCCAGGAATTTCTTATTACTACCTTGGGTGGTGAAAGCTTTGAAATATATCTGGAATACCCGAGGGTAGTACTAGTAGCTTTTATTATTTCTAAAGTTTAAGAATGGTCAAGTTGTGGATATAACATCCTCTAATCTCCCTTAATGTTACTTTTACATTATGATAAAATATGTAGTCAGTGAAATGTGTTGATCATGTATATGCACATAGAATTCAACTGAGCACAATTTCAGCTTTCTAGTAGATTGTTTGATACTATGTAACTACAATAGAAGACAACAAGAAGCATGATGTTTAATAAGATTTTATAGTCCACAATTAGAGATAACCAGAAGATACTGAATACTCGTTTCCCATGAGTCTTCTTGCTAAAATCATGTATATTATTTATTTGATTTTGTCGTATCGTTTATGTGATAGTCATCTTAGAATGGTACTTTACCATGAGTACTAGCAGGTCTGGTCCCGTCAGATGAATGCACAAAACTGAACTACTGAACAGAGGTGGGGCTTCATAAAAAATAAGGACCTGATGAAGAAAAGAACACCTTTTTTTACCCAGCACAGCTGAGATGAAGCTGAATAGAGGACCAGAGCTCCAGAATCAATTTTTGTTTGTTTTGCTATTTGAGATAGGGTCTGACTAAGTAGTTCAGTATAGCCCATAGCTTGCTATTCTTCTTTTATCTCCCTAGTGCTAAGATTTCAAACTTCCCAAGTCTTTTCCACCAGAGGAGGCCTTGCCTATATTGCATTCACAGTCTGCACTGATTTTCCTCTATATATCATAAGGCATCTAAGCTGTGTTGATGTTTCAGTTGTTGATTCACTGATATTTAAAAATCTATAATTCTTGTCAAGAGTGACTGTCAACGTTCTCATATCTTTGAAAGAGAAAAGTAAAATGGGAAATAATGTCAAAGGACAAGGTAGTTGATTCTAGCTTTTGTGGCAGAGCCTTCCCCACATGAATAAAGATTTCAGGGGACCAATCATTGGGCAAGGAGTAGGTGGGATTTCCAGGTCAGAGACAGGAAGAGGGGAGGCAGGAGGGAGATACTTGCTTTTGGATGGGGAGAGATTGGAGGACAATATGTAGCTAACAAGAGTCCTCCAGATTAGATGGTGGATCTGCTAGGATTCGATACCAGAGGATTTAATTTAGAATGGTTTACAAGATTAGGATGGTAGTTGTTGTGCCCAGTGATTGATTTAACTGTTAATTCTGAACAAAGTTTGTGTGGTGTTTTCCTTCATGTGGTGACTCAACTGGGTTTCAGAGAGAGGGGTACAGTGGCAAAGCATGAGTTTGCAAGAAGTGCACCCAAAAAAGCCATGGGAATTTGGAAGCATGGGGCTCGCATGGCAGTGACCTAGCAGTAGGAACTTAGCAAGCTGGGTGAAGAGATTTCAAAGTTTTGGGTCAGAGATTCTGCCAAGATGAGAGCAAGGCCCTCTGGTGCCTTGCTGGT
Source organism: Rhynchomys soricoides (assembly GCA_019843965.1). Lineage (NCBI taxonomy): Eukaryota > Metazoa > Chordata > Mammalia > Rodentia > Muridae > Rhynchomys > Rhynchomys soricoides. Next base: position 21,939,382 of record JADRCH010000011.1, read on the forward strand.
GATAGTGTGGATTGCATTTTTTTTTTTTTTAATACTCGCACTATAAGCTTTAATGCATAAGCCTTCATTCTCAGCTTTTCTGGTAACTAAGGCAGGAAGATTGAAAGTCCAAGTCTGGCTTAAGCTACAGAATGAGTTCAAGACCAGCCTAAGCAACTTATCAAGACTTTATCTCAAACTATTTTAAAACATGAACAAAGAGGAAGGGTGGTGGGGTGTAGCTCAGTGATATGCACTTGCCTACCGTGTATGAGAACCTGAGTTTCATCACCTGTACTGCAGTTGTAGGAGGGAAGTGATAGTTATAAAATATGAAGTTACAGCAATACAGTGTAGAGGGAAACATACCACCAGAACTCTTTGATTAGACTTGGCCATGCTAGGAGTTTGTAAAGCATCCCAAGCACAGGACCAGGTTCATTTACTTCTAGTGACTAATACCAAGATAATAACATGGCTAAATACAGTGAGCTTCTCCCAAGTGGCTAATATTAAAATATTTCAATATTTGAAATGAACACATGACATAAGTGTTTGGTCAGGTTGTTATAACTTTAGTGTATCTGAGTTGGAAAGATGAGGAGCTAAATGGGTGATGAAACCAAAAGAGTAAGCAGAGGTATAACCTTGTGAAGTGTTAGAGCCTACAGGAAGATCTTTTGCTCTATGGGGTAAAGTCCTAGGGCAATGTTAAGACACAAGACTTCTAGAACTGTATTTAGGGAAGTCACTTGAGGGAGTATTAGCACCTTGGAACCTTTGCAAAGGCTATTTGTGGAAGATTCAAATTGTAGTTATGAAGTGATGTTGAGAGACCTTGAAATCAAAAGAGAGAGCAAAATGGATGAGAGGCTATAAAAAAAGACCTCTAGATTAAATAATTTTTAACATCATTTAAAAGTAAAACAAAAATCCCAGGAGAATCTCAAGCTTTGGAGAGGGTATGGCAGACATGGGTTTTGATTTGTAGAGTTTGTATTGTTGGAATAGCTAAGATGTATTAAATCAATGTATGGATCAATGGAGAGGTATCAATTTTAAGTCATATGATTATGGGACTAGTTGACACTGTGATGAGATGCTTTGTGAGGGAAGGAAGACTTCACACTGCTTCTAGATACTAGTATTTATAGATGGAAAGAGACAGTTGAGTGTGCAAGAGAGCAACCTAAAATACTAGAAGAAAACTAAGAGAACATTATACTATAGTAGTCATGACCACAGGAGCATCTGTGTTAATCTGTTCCTACTATAAAAAGCTAAAACAAAAATAATTCTTACAAATGCAGAAAACTGTGACTTTGCTCTAGAAGAGAATATGGCAAAGATACAATGGCTCCAATAAAATTATTTTGAATTAATAAAAATTGAGATTATCTTGGGTGGTTCTGGTTTAATCAGGTGAAAAGATTGAAAACAGGGGCAAGAGTCTAACTGGGAAAAAGGAGAATAAGCACCCATATTTAGAATGTTACTTGGAATCTTAAGGGTGTTCTTAGATGACAGTGAGCAAACAGAAAGGGCAGTTGGTTATGAATTCCATAGGAAATAAATTTTACCAGCAGGTTGAAAGCATTTACATATAGATCTACCCCAATCTAAGCTTCTGATAAGACCCAAGCTGTCAACTTAGGCCTAAATTCTTGACTCACAATTGGGAGATAATAAATGACAATTTAAGCCAGTGGATTTATTGTAGCTGGTGAAATGGAGACAGAAAATCTTTACAGCAGCCTGAAGAAGTTATTGATGATTTGAATGGTAGTTGTCCTAGTAGAGTGACAGGTTGGAGCTTCCCCATCCCCCCACAGGCTTGTTTGAAGGAACAAGTGTGAAGCAAGCAAATCGGGCTGCCACAGATGGCTCTTTGGGGAGATCTTTGGAAAAGAACATAAACATGTATTTTTAGCTGATTCAGGATGTAGTTTGAAGGACATATATTTATTTGACTTTTTAAAATGTGGAATAACTTGTCTATGCCTAAAAGTCTGTTTTTTACAGAATTAACTTATTTTTTCTTCTGGATGTCTGCTCAGCCTTGCTAGATGCAGCACAGCTAGATAAAATTAATATTTAAAAACTAGCTAAGAATAGTATCTGGTGACCCAATGTTGATCTCAATATTGAAAACACATTAAAAGAATAGAGCTTACAAAAGGTAACATAAAATATGCCATTTATTAAGAACTTTAACAAAAAGATTCTGCCCTCTTAACAGAGCTCCACATTCCTCTCTGTTCTTCTAACAGGTAAATGATTCCCCTGGACCTTCTATGATTTTGCTTTTCTGTTGTGACAGTTTCACATCAGAAAAGTAAGCAGAAGGTGTGGGTTGGACCCTAAGCTGGACCTGTGCATTCAAGAGGATGTAACTATACCCTGTGTTAGGTGCATTGTTGGATAACATGAATTATAGTCTAGTGGTTGCAGGGTCAGCTTGATGCTACCAATGTGGAACATGTAGTGCACCACACATTATTTTTTCTATAAAATGAATAATATGAATTTTCAGGTTTTAGCATTTCATTGTTTTGGAAGCTAGAAGCTCATAAATTTTTAAGTAATTTGCATTTTTGATATAAAAATATTCTATTGTTGAGATTTGATCTTTTGCTATGTATTATAGTGCTAAAGCCAGGTTTTCCCCAGGGATGAGAGAGTCCGCACATAGACCCAAGTGATACTATGTAACTTGAACCCCAAGTTATCTCTGATTGGTAAATAAAATTGCGTATAGCCTATAGCTGGGAAAGATTAGGTAGATTCTTTGGTTCCTGGGATTGGAATAAGAGGCAGGGACCAGGAGTAGATGGAGAGAGGAAGTAGGTAAAGATAGAAGGAGTTGATGTGGGGTAGATGAATTATGAAAACATAGTCATGAGAGCTGGCCAATTGGAGTTAAGAGCAGGCTTGATGAAAAATAGCAAGTTGTACAGGGTTATTGATGGGGAAATAGATTCTAGTAGCTAAGAGGGTAGATATCTGCTCAGCTCTAGTGCATTAAAGTCTTATTATAAATATAAAGATTGCATTTCTTTTATTTGGGAACTGAATGATCAAAGGCAGGGTACAAATCCCAAATTTGAGATTAAATATCTACTCCAACATTCTAATTTCCTCAAACAGAAGATTAATTTAGCATAAGACCGTAATATTAGTAAGCTAGAAGAGATAAAGTTAGAGGGAGGGAAAGAAATCAAGAGGCTGAAAAAAACTTTGTATGCCCCAGATTCTGTGCAACACACTTAATATAAATCTTTATCCTCTTACAATAGTCATGTAAAGCATCAAGGCGTGACTCACTATTACTCTTACATTAGAAGTATATCAATAGAGTTCTTTATGAAAATAACATACAGCATACTGCAGCTAGTTATTAACATGTGTTGTGCTAGAGAATAGATCTTCTCACATGGTTCTAAAGTTAATAAAGTACCACAGTGTTTTGTTTCTACTACTAAAAAGATGGTGTCTTTTTCTCAGGAGTTAATGCTTCCTTATCAGAGCACAGAGGGGACTTCCCATTATATTAACTAGGAGCAACATGGAGAATATAAATATATATATATATATATATATATATATGAGGGCTTCCAGCAGTACTTTCTTAGATACATATGAAATATGCATAGTCAATATATATAGTTTATACCAGAAAGCAATGAGGCTTATTGATTATAAGTATGAAATATATCTATTGATATCTCCATCATCATTAGTGTTGTGTAGTCGATGGCTTAATCTCACCTGTCATCAATCACTCGCTTAGCCAGTGGTTTTCAGGCTTACCCTTGCATCTCAGTCTCTAATATGGCTTCTTAAAGATCACTACTCTTGTATGAAGAGAAATTTAATTCAGCAAGTTTTGCCACAAGCACCTCTAAGAAGTTCTCAGGTGATTCATCTGCTGCTGGCTTAGATGCCACAATTTAAGATCACTTCTTCAGATAGGAGTTCAAATCTTTCTCAAGACATGTGTTATGGCTAACTCATTATGCCAGCACCGAGAGAGCTGAGAAAAGAGGCCGTTCTGGCTATCTAGTGAAACTTTGTCTCAAAGAACAAAACCAAATAGATAGTCAAAAAGGTTTTATAAAGCACCAGGCACAGGACTTTGACTTTGTTCTGTGGAACATTTGGCCTGAGTCATGACTGCTGAGTCTTTCTGTGCAGGCAAAAGTAGTTGTGCAGAACATTTAAATGAATAGCTAATACCAATAAAGTCATATGTAAAGAAATAGGCATCAGGATGAATACCATGGTAAACAGTAGTTGAGTAACCATTGGACTATATAATTCACTAAAAGACTACTCATGGAAAATCACTATATATTAAACAGCAACTACCTGGGAACTATCTATGTATCCACATATCTTCTAAGTTTTTAACTTAAATGTATAAACCTATATCAGAGACATAGATGAGGCATTGAAACAGAAAAGAGGAGAAATCCCAGTGTTTCCTCTGAATTCAGTAACAGAGATAATACTTAAAAGCTAGGATCTTTATAAGTACTTTTGGCTGAATAGCATCTTCACTTTCACATTTTAGTTTTTATTGGATATTGTTTATAGGGTTAAGAGACATAAATTCACATGTAAAAGATCGACAATCTAGTGAATGACATTGAAGTTACTGCAAATGGTATCTCTTGACTTTACTACACAACACACAGCATAAGTGCTTCACTTGCTGAGTACACAGGCAGTGTTTTTGATCCTTACATTTCAAACTACTTTAAAATCCAAATGTAAAGTTAATAATCTACTGTGCCATCTATGTCTGTGGAGCTCAGCATTAACTTTATAGTTAAGAAATGTAAGTTCTTAAAATTGGACAAAATTCAGATGAATGTTTGTCATAATGGAACATAATTTAGTACACCGAAAATAACTCCATGCAAATACCACAAGAAAAGTTAGTATCATGAGTCATCTGACAAACTTCAAACGCAAATAGCATGTCAAAAGTCTCCAACAATCTGTTATATGCTATGGTATATAAATATTTAAATGAAGTCTCTACAGATGACTACACATTCTAATATAAAATAATTTGAGGCTGGATTAAAGTGTCTTTACAGTGTCACTTATAGAATCTATCTTTCAAAACATTTTACTAAATTCCATTAAATCAAACATTTCAGTTTGACAAATGGGTCTGCATTTACCCTTAGGCATTTAATTCTCTAGTAACTCAGTGTTTTTCAAAGAGTGTGGCATTTTAAGAAAGAAAAAAATGTTCAAAAGAGAACTGTAGTGCAAAGGAAACTGTGAAGTGTTGATTTTAAGCACATTTTATAAGGTTCTTTACCTCAGGACATTAGTATGTATAACATATAGTGATTTTGAAAGATTTAGAGTACTGGGTAGACTTTTCTATTCTCATTTAACACAAAATTCAAATGCCATGGGAAGTAGTTAAAGTACCAGAGGAACACTCTTGGGAAAAGAGCTTGTGACATTTGTATTTGTTATAATTTTTTAAAAAAATCAAGTCAATGTAACATATATTTATTGAATACCTCTCCAATTTGCCTGAGATTTTTAAAGTGAACCTGTTCTTTCTCTTTCCTTTTCTTTGTTTCTTTCTTTCTTTGTTTTTCTTTCTTTCTTTCTTTCCTTCCTTCCTTTCTTTCTTCCTTTCTTTTTTTTTTTTTTGTGCCACTCACCAAAAAACTACCTAGAACATGGTTAATCCAATTAGACATACTTACACTCCTCTTCAGGCCTCTTCCGAAGTGCTGCACGAGCCTCCTTACAAGGACTTCTCTGATATTGTGGGGGATTCCTTCCCCGTATTAGGCTCTCCATCCTATAAGAGAAAGACCAAGAGTATTTTAATATCTGAATCCTGATTGATAATGGAAATATCATATTGAAATTAAATACAGATAGAAGCTTTGTACCCCCACTTTGTACAACTGAGAGTATCTAACAGACAAAGTGATCAAGGAGTGTGGAGCATGGTAATCTGGAGAGTGCTTGGCCTTTAAAAGCTATATTGATTTAAAAGGTTAAAAACATCAGGTGGAGCTAGAAAGACAGCTTAGTAATGCCAGTGCTTGCCCTATAAGCACAAGGACTCAAGTTTGATCTCCAAAACTATGTAAAAATGTTGGGTGTGGTAGCATGTTCTTGTAATCCCTGTGCTGGGCTTTCTGGCCAGCCAGCAAAATCTACTCAACAAGTTTTAGGACAGCAACCTTGCCTCAAATACACAAAGTGGATTAGTAGATTAAGTAATGACAGCATACTTTGTCTTCTGGCATCCACATGTATGTGCACATATATGTATGTACACACACACACCCTATCATGTGAACAAAGCCCATACATAGTCTAGTAAGAGACTGTTAAGACTGAATGTTTGTGTCTTACCCCAATATAAAAGTATTTGGAAGTAATCAGATTTAGAAATAGGTTTAGAGAATGTTATAAGGGTGGTACCTTCATGGTCGATCACTGTCCTCCTAAGGTTGAGAGAAAGAACAGCGATTGCTTTCTCTTCCACACAAGCCCAGTGAGAAGGCTGTCATCAGAAAGAAGGCCCTACCTCAACACAAATCTACCTGCACCATGACCTTGGATTTCTCAGCCTCAAGACTACGAATTGTTCATGCCCATCATTTAACTATTATGTTTATGATAATTTATCAGACATCCCAATCACTCCAAAGGGAAACTATTAAAAAAAGAGTAATCATTTGAAAATAAACACTTTATAAAAAATATAAAGTCACTTTTTAGGAAGAAAGAATATGTCCTGAACATCTTAGAGAATAGTCTTCAGGAGTGGACTTTCTGCTTCTTTCCATGCTACTGGGTGAATCTGAGAGGATTTCTTTATTATTATTATTACTGTTTTATTAGTATTGTTACTACTACTACTGTTTTATTAGTAGTAGTAATAATTATTGCCATGTATACATATTAATGTACTTGTGTCTATGTCTATTAAGTATAAGAAAATGTTTCAGAATATGCAATTATAACTAGAATTTTAGCTCCATTTGAAGCTTACTTTAGGTGAGGAATAGTTATTGTTAATAGTTAATGATGGTGCCATGGCAGAAACACAAGTGGGACCTGAAGGAGTTAAGATACAATTTTCTTTAATTATTGTATGTGTGGAAGAGAATCCTAACTTTTGCCATGAGGCTTAGATATGGAAACTAAACTTATAAAGTTTTTTAGTTTCTGATTCTTGAGTCAATTCAATATACAATTTTGATAATCTGATTAAGCAAATGTATGAATTTCCATGACAGTTTTATGATAATTTAAGTGAATATTCACCAGTATTTACAAATTCAATATACTAAAATGAAGCAACTATAACCTGTATATGCAATGTCTCCATAGATGTGTATAAGTATTTTTATAATGCTGGGAAATCAACAAGGGTTTAAATATAGTAGGTAAATATTCTACCACTGATCCATATCTTAACCCTTGTATAGATTTTTTTAAAAATCAGTTTTATTTATCATAATTAAATTCTGATATGAAACGAGAAGTTATTCATGTTGGAATATGTGTAAACCACTTTTGAGAAAAACTAATGATTTTCTTAATATCTCTATTATGTGAGAACAGAAATTTATTCCCACATAGCTATGGTGGAGAATAGTGTTCAAGATTCAGGGAGTTTACACTTGAATAGTTGCAGTTGGCATCCAAGGACCTAGTAGCCAGAGGATGCATTTTGGGCACACCAAACACCTATGTCAGAAGATAGGCAATGTTAGGAGTGAACTACTGATGAGTTGGGGTGGACTTCATGCTGACTGCTGGCTGGGTGCCATCTCTTACAGGATGGCATCAGGAAACCTTGCTCACACAGTCTGTGCTAGCATCAGTTTTTCATCAGTAAAGTGATACTTAGTTCTACTACATTTTTGTGAGGATCAGAGTTCTACGACATTTTTGTCAGGATCAGATATGCCAGCATAGATGAGGTGGTGTGTGATATATCACAGGGAAACAGGGCAGGTAAAGAAACAGTTATGAATAGAAATCTTGACAAATAGAAATGAAACTAAAAAGTGATACTTTTGTGTCTCTTGTGCTAAGAAAAATGTCAAAAACTTCCCTTTATTCAGAAAAGAAAAGAAACATTTGGCCTTGTGGAGAAAAATATCTGAGGAAGAAAATGTTTTAGTCATTGTGGAAACAGAAAACACCCCCATCTATTGGAGATACCTAAATTAAACTGCATTGAGATTCCATTTTACATCAGCCAGAAGGACCACCATAGAAAGACTGTAACAAATTCTGGAGAAAATGTGGGGAAAGGAATCTTTAATCAACATTGGCAGGATAAAGACTGGAGTACAGAATGGAGAAGTCACTATGGAAATCTGTGTGTGTGTGTGTGTGTGTGTGTGTGTGTGTGTGTGTGTAGCTGTATCTGTGTGTGTGTTGGGAGTCCTCAAAAACTAAAATTAGAACTCATATATGGCCAGGCTATACCATTCCTAGAATAAACCCATGGAACTACACATCTCACTGCAGAAAATATACACCTAATTATTATTATTCAAATACCAGGAAATGGATTCAGACCAGAAGACCATAAATGATAAACAGATAATGAAAATGTGGTTCATATACTCAGTGGAATTTCATTCAGCTCTAAAAAAATAAATTTTACAGGAAAATGGATAAAACAAATCATACCTCATGTACTTTCTTTAGCTTTTAATTTACATGCAAGTGGATTTATGAACGAGTAACCAATTTTAGTGACCAGGAAACTAGAAAGGACCCGTAGAGGAAGAGAGAAAGGTATGGGACTGGTAGAAGCCATGTGATAAGAGAGTGGGATCAGAAAAACTGGGGACCAGAAGGGTATAAACAGGGCCAAGGACAGGAAGATAAGAAGAGAGAATCAAACATACATATATAATAACTGCCAGCTTTCAGAGATGAAAATATTAATATAGTATACTTCAATTAATCAATTCATTTATGAGATCACAAATGAAAATCTAAGAATATCTCGATGAATAAATTGCTCTGTTATCCATATCATATTATTTAAAGTGCTAAATATCCTATTATTTTTCAGAGAGTTTAGACATTTCCAAATTTAGAACTGTTCTCTGACCTTAGGAATACTACTGAAGCATCTATAATGTCTCACAATTTATTCCTGTTTTATTCAATACCTAGTGAAATGCCCTGAAAGAACATTTTTTTTTTTAGATGTTAGAATATTTTTATTGGATATTTAATTTATTTACATTCCAAATGTTATCACCTTTCCCAGTGTCCCCTCCGGAAACCCCCTATCCCATTCCCTCTCCCCTTGCTTATATGAAGGTGTTCCCCAACCCACCAACCCACTCCCACCTCCCCATATACCCACGTACTCCCAACTCACAGCCCTAGCATTCCCCTACACTGGGGCATCGAGCCTTCCCAGGACAAAGAATCTCTCCTCCCATTGATGCCTGACAAGGCCATCCTCTGCTACATATGTGGCTAGAGCCATGGGTTATTCCATGTGTACTCTTTAGTTGGTGGTTTAGTCTGAAAAAGCATTTTTAAAGTGAGTATGTGAAGGCTTAGAGTTTCTCAGTTACCTACTCAGAGCTGCATGGGCTGTGGAAGATGGAGCCAGTCTTTTCTGGCCTTTGCTTTCTGATTTTTGCTCTATTATTCCCATGCCCATGATTAGATGGGAATATGTGTATTTTTCTATTGAGTAAGGTACCATTTATTGAGGTAAAATCCTTCATAAACACAAAATTAATACTAGCAGTATACTGATATATGAATGTTTAATGTATAAGCTCAGCACATCAAACAGCAATATACCCATATATGTGTATTTGTTTGTTAATATGTAATAATATTCCATGTTTTGTTTTGATTGTTGTCCTGGTGTCACTTAATGTCTGCTTCACTCAGTGACATTTTATCTTCAAGAATTACTTAAAAGTTAACTGGAGCCAAAGAAATTTCCTATAAATTATGTACATCACACAGTCATGGAAGCAAACATTGAAGACATTAAGATTCTTTTCACTCTTCAGAATTGTAAATGTTGTGCCCACTGGGAGACATGCACTCGTGTCCACAGTGTTATATAACTGACACTCCAGTCTCCTGGAGATCACACTGATATTTATGCAAACTCTTCAACCAGTGCAATTTGTGATACATGGTATGCATTAAATGGCCAAAACAAAGTGACGAAGGCTGGAACCTTGGAACACTCCAGTACTCTGCAAAAGAGTGGTCTCACCTATTCTTTTTTTTTTTTAATTGGATATTTTATTTATTTACATTTCAAATGTTATCCCCTTTCCTGGTTTCCCCTCTGCAAACCCCATATCCTATCCTCCCCCTGCTTCTAAGAGGGTACTTCCTCACCTACCCACCCACTCCCACCTCACTGCCCTGGCATTCCCCTACACTGGGGCATCAAGTCTTTACAGGACCAATGGACTCCCCTCTAATTGATTCCACCTATTTCTTAGCTTGGCATGTTACCAGTGGGGTGTGTTAATATTCCAGCAATGAGAGATTAAGTGTGAGAAACACAGATGAGGCTGATGTTTAAAATCTCATTGCAAGGTTTTAGAAAGTGTGCCCCACGTGTCTTTTTGCTGAGAAGTATGTGCATCCATGCAAATTTCAAACACGAGTAGGCATTTGTAATATGTAAGCAAAAGATGTCTACAACCTGTTTGATGTCTTCTTAAAGCCTGTTTGACGGCTCTCTAATGTAGCCATGTCTCAACTAGCTAGTAACCTTTAAACAATCCCTTACCCTCTTCTAAAGCTAAAGGTTCTCATTGAGGACGTAGTCAGTGAAATCAGTTTCTTAAAGATTCTGTTGAGTGTTTGAGAACTCCTACAAACCTCAAATACATACTTAGAAATGCAAGGAGGAAGTTTCATGGGTTTACTTAGTGGATAAAGTCATTCACCAATAAAGAAGTGTGGCAAGGGGCCCAGAACAAGTCTACAGTTAGTATGGATGCCATAAGAATGAAGAATGGCCAAAGAGACAGCAAACCCTTACCACATTGCCTGGTGATCCATCAGAGGAGCTAGGGATCAATTTGAAAATCTGGTGATTACTATAGTAAAGTGATTTCTGACTTCAGAAATTTTCCATGATCATTTAATTTCCTCTCAGAGATGCCATCAAATGATTTGGTTCCTGCTCTACCTCCCTTTAATGTGGGTTTTGCTATATAAGTTTCTGAGAGGAAAGCAGGACAGTTGTGGTGCCCAGATGCTGGCCATACACAACTACTATAGACTTTAAACTGGCTAGTGTCACAGAGGAACTAAAATTGGAATTTAATAATTATATTGAGTTTTAGTTTATTCTGATGGGAATTTCATTAACTACATAGAGCTATAGCTTTTCACAGTTTAGCATGTCTGGAAGTATTCATTCATCACACAAGCACTGAAAATACACATTTCAGTTACTTTTTTTATTAATTTAATAAAACACTATGACCAAAAGCAACTTGGGGAGGAAAGGCTTTATTTCAGCTTATAGTTCCACATCACTGTTCATCTTTGAAGGAAGTCAGGACAGGAGCTCAAGGCAGGAAAATGGAGGTAGGAACTGAAGCAGAGACTATGGAGGAATCCTTCTTATTGACTTGCTCTTCATGGTTTATTCAGTCTTTTTTTTTTTTTTTGTAGCACCCAGTACCACAAGCCAAGTGGTGGCATTACTCACAATATAGCTGTATACTTTCATATCAATTTTCAATTAAGAAAATGTATCATAGGCTTGCCACAGGCCAGGCTAGGGAGGTTCATTTTGTTATGAGATTCTTTCTTCCAAAATGACTCTAGCTTGTGTCAAGTTGACACAAAATTATCCAGTACAATATAGTTTATTCTTCTGTTGAAGCGTTTTTCAGCCTATGGGTTGTGAACCCTTTGGCACACCTTTATTTCCAAAAATATTTACCTTGTGATTTATAACAGTAGCAAAATTACAAATATGAAATAGCAATAAGAATAATTTGATAGTTGGGGATCACCACAACATGAGGAATTGTATTAAAAAGGCTCATAGCATTAGGAATGTTGGGAACAATTGTTTTCCAGGTTAAAACTTCAATAGAAGTAATCTATAGAAAACTAAACAAATTAGGACTAAAAATGAAAGCATAGTATGATTATACAGATAAAAAGATGATTGTTATAGTTAGAAATAACAGCAGACGGAGATTTATACTCTTATATGGAAAAGGAAAACATAAAGTCAAAATGCATAGTGGTAACATACTATGAACATTGATTTTTTTATATTGCCCTTAAACCACCAACTCTCTGAACTTTCAAGTCTCCTTATTTAGCTTTGAATTCATGGAAGAATTGAAGGCACAATGGAAATGGCCTTGTTTCATCAGTAGTAATTTGTTTTAAGGATAGTTGAGTCCAGACCATAGAAGTCTGATCCCCAGAGACTGTGTATGCTCCCAGAGAACACATGTACTGACTACAATTGAGTATTCATGTGGATCCAACATGAACTACAAATGACAACACAGAAACAATCAGTGCTTGGTTATCTTGCCTAAACATGTTGAGATTACCTACATTAATGAAAAACTAAAGTTGGAAGGAAGATAACTTTGAGAAGAATGAAATTCATTCAAATAAACTACCTAGAAAAAGTAAAATTCCTACTCCAGAAATATGGGCAAAAGTCTGTGGAGCTGGAGATGAGTCAGGTGAAAGATAGCAGAATTTCTCAAAGAGCAAGAACCAGCAATGATTTCAGAGAGAAACTGTTTTACATTTCTGTATCATGTATCTTGACAACCAGCAAACATAGTGGTACATTTTCCCCAATTTGTAAAATTAATTTTTAATTTTATTTTATTTCATTTTGTTTGTTTGTTATATGTATGAGTCCATATGTACACAAGTACATGTCAACTTAATCTGCACACATGCAAGTGGAGGCCAGAAGTTAACATTTGAGGTCTTCCTTGATTTCTTATTAAATAAAGCTTTGAGACAGACCTTTCCACTGAACCTGGGTTAGGCTAGACAGACTGGCCAATGAACTCCAGGGGTCTATCTGTTTGTGTCCTGGATTCTATGTGAATATATTTGTACTTTGGTTCTTGGGACTTGAACTCAGGCTTTCATACTTGAGTGTTAGAAATTGAACTATTTCTTCATATCAACTCTTGTCCCCCCCCCTTAAAAAGATAGAATCAAAATTGATAGATACCATTAAATAGTCATGAAAACCTATACCTTTTGTGGAAAAAGAAACCTGTGCTAGAATATGAGAAGTATATAATTTTCTCTGCAGAAGTATCAAAAAATCGCATCATGAAAACCCCAAGATGAATGACAGTAACATATATAGCATCAGAGAAAAGTCAAGGTCCTTAAACACTCAGAATTTGAGTCTTACATTAATTTTTCCCTTTCTATGTTTTAGAAGGGAGTTTGTACTTTTTGTTCATCTAGGTAGTCGCACTGTATAATGGAAGGATGGTATCTTTTATGAAAGTGTCTTGTAAATAAATTGGGTAGTACAGGAGATAGCAAGCTTCCCTTAGAGAGCATAGTCTAATAAAATGACTGTTTAACTTGTATGAGATTTAGAAATATGCCCAGCAACTAAATCATGAAAGATTATATACTTGCCATAATTTAGGTTTCATGTGTAATAATTTAAGTGTCATGTTTTGAGTGGTTGGTATTTGAGTGAGATGTCAAAAGTAATCAAATCACAGACTTCTCTCTTGTCATAGAAGCTGGAGTGACCTTGCTCTCATCCCTAGCTATCCTGGATCTCCTGTCTCAGGATTCTATGCATTCATCCTACTCTGGAGTTGGGCAGAAGTCACATCTGATGGGCTTGGCCAAACCCATTGAAAATGGTGTATTTATTTCAAGATATTTAGTGAATGAATGAATAACATTTGATACAAATGCTTGTTCCAGTACAAGGCTAACATGTCTATGGTTATACCTCTATACAGTCTCATAAGCAGTCTTCGAGGTCCACTCAGACTTCCTGCTTCTTACAGATACCTAGACTTGAACAGTGCTAGAAATGAAGTTCTTTGCTTGCATTCACATTACTTAGCCTTGCTGTGTAGCCCTCTGTCTCAGAGAAAAACAGTAATATTTCATGTGGTAACTGCTTAGACATAGAAGAAATACATGCTGAGACTACAAAATATTCGTTTCTTGAAGGAAAAATGGAGGTGGTTGGCATCAAAGAATAAATGTCATTCTTTTGAAAATATACAAAAATAAGTCAATAATACACCATTACCTAGAATATAAAGGACATCAGTATTTATAGTCCAATACACATTAAGTTCTGTCAACAACCTACTCCCCTTTTGTGAAGAATTTCTGGAACAACAGGCCAATGGTGAGTCTTTGTACTGAGAACCACTGGACCAATATTCTGGAGTTTTTTCTAGAATTTTGCAGATGGTAATGACCACTCACAACAAAGGTATTATATATTCTTTTCAGGTAGCTAGACCACCATGGCTAACCTAGTGATCGATCTGATAAACACGAGGAAAAGGCAACACAATGATCTGGATAACACTGATAATGTCTAGGACTTTTCAGATCATAAAATACTTTAATCTCAGAATTTTATACTAAGATAAACAGACCATGTGGTCTCCTTTACTAAAAAGAGAATAATCACAATGCCTCATTTATTTAGGAAGATGGGTTTCTGGGAAAACCTGAATTAAGTCCCCATTTAAGATTGGGTGAACATTGCAACACCTCGAATAGCTCTGCTGGACTTTGTGTGATTTTGTGTAAGATCCAGGAACACCATCACCACCAAGAAAAAACCAAACCATACAAACAACAACAACAACAACAACAACAACAACAACAACAAAAACCAAACTAAACAACAACAACAAAATAAACCCAAACCTTTTTTCTATATCCTAATATTTTGTTGGATTACTAGGAAATACCAGATACACAATAATTTCGCCTGCAGCATCTATGCCTCTTACTTCCTTTTCAATTCCTGCCCAGGGGTAGGAAGAACTTGCTATTGATGTTCTTGAAGAAGGTGAACACTTTCTTCATTTAAAAAAACCAAAGCTTCCCTGCTGATTCTTGTTCCCTTTAGGTGGGCCTTTCAAGTTGTGAGATTTTTCTGCTACACTCTGAGGATTTCTGTTTCCCTCAGTCCTAACAATTGCCCATTAGGTCCTGTGTGTGACTACCTGTAACTTCCCTTCATCTCTTTTTCCCCCTCTTGTATTCAATCCCGTGTTATCTATGCTCATTTGACCGAATTTGTACAAATGTGACAGACTGTCTTATAACCTTAATGAGAGAATGTAAATGTTTTCCAAAGATGATGGTCAATTTATTTATTTTTCCCATTGCTTTGTTATATTTTGCTCATCTAATGTGAGGTTGTATTGTTGAATATGTAGAAGCTACAAATCCTAGTGAGCTAACTCTTCAATGGCAAAACAGTGATTGGATACCCAATGCTGCTCTTTGCCTTTTAGCTTATTTATCTTGGAACACAAGGTGGTATCTATACAAGAGTTATCTGTGTGAGTGTTTGCCTACACACATGTCTGTGTGCTATATTCACCCAGTCCTAAAGAGGTCAGAAGAGTCTCAGATCCTCTGGAATTGGGATGACAGGTAGGTGTTAGCTGCTGTGTGGTTGGTTGCTGTAAACTAAATCCAGTCCTTCTTTTGACCACTGAGCCACATTTTCAGTTCATTTTATTTTTTGTATTCCAAATACATATTTTAAAAACAGTTTTAATCAGAATATATTTATAATTTATATTTAGATTTGTGATTTATTGACACTAATTTTGACTCATGTTTCCTAGCTTATTTTGCATTTTATTTTCTTTTTTCTGTAATACTTTATTTACATTTCAAATGTTTTCCCCTTTCCAGGTCTCCCATTTGGAAATCCCCTATCACATCCCCTCTTCCCCTGCCTCTATGAGGAGGATATTCCCCCACCCACACACCCACTCCCATCTTCCTTCCTTGGTATTCCCGTATACTGGGGCATCTAACACTCTCAGACCCAAGGGCCTCTCCTCCCCCTAATGGCTAACAAGATCCTCCTCTGCCACATATGTGACCAACACCATGGGTCCCTACATGTGTATTCTTTGGTTGGTGGTCCAGTCTCCGGGAGCTCCAGGGGGGTCTGGTCAGTTGACACTGTTACTCCCTTAATGGGGCTGCAAACCCCGTCAGCTCCTTCAGTCCCTTCTCCAACCCCTCCATCTGGGACCCCACACTCAGTCCAATAGTTGCTTTGAATTGAATCATAGGCATTCTGAATTTTTGGGCTAATATCCACTTATCAGTTAGTATATACTGTGTTTGTTCTTTTGTGACTGTGTTACATCACTCAGGATGATATTTTCATGTTCCAACCATTTGCCTGCGAATTTCATGAAGTCATTGTTTTTAATAGCTGAGTAGTATTCCATTGAGTAAATGTACCACATTTTCTGTATCCATTCCTCTATTGAGGGACATCTGGACTGTTTCCAGCTTCTGGCTATTATAAATATGACTGCTATGAACATAGCGGAGCATGTGTCCTTATTACATGTTGGAGCATCTTCTGGGTATATGCCTAGGAGTGGTATAGCTGGGCCCTCAGGAAGTATTATGTCCAATTTTCTGAGGGTCTGCCAAACTGATTTCCAGAGTGTTTGTACCACCTTGCAATCCCACCAGCAATGGAGGAGTGTTCCTTTTTCTTCACATCCTTGCCAGCATCTGCTGTCACCTGAGTTTTTCATCTTAGCCATTCTAACTGGTATGAGGTGGAATCTCAGGGTTGTATTGATTTGCATTTCCCTGATAACTAAGGATGTTGAACATTTCTTTAGGTGCTTCTCAGCCCTTCCACTTTAATTAGTTAAGAATTCCCTGTTTATCTCTGCTCCCCATTTTTTGATAGGTTTATTTGGTTCTCTGGATTCTAACTTCTTGAGTTCTTTCTTTATACTTGATATTAGCCTTCTATCCAATGTAGGATTGGTAAAGATCTTTTCCCAATCTGTTGGTTGCCGTTTTGTCCAATTGTCCTTTGCCTTACAGAAGCTGTTCAGTTTTATGAGGTCCCATTTGTCGATTCTTGATCTTAGAGCATAAGCCATTGGTGTTCTGGTCAGGAACTTTTCCCATGTGCTCATGTGTTCGAGATTTTCTCCACTTTCTCTTCTATTAGATTCATTGTATCTGGTTTTATGTGGAAGTCTTTGATCCACTAGGAGTTGAGCTTTGTACAGGGAGATAGGAGTGGGTCAATTTGCATTCTACATGTTGACCACCAGTTGAGCCAGCACCATTTGTTGAAAATGCTGTCTTGTTTCCACTGGATGGTTTTAGCTCCTTTGTCAAATATCAAGTGACTGTAGGTGTGTGGGTTCATTTTTGGGTCTTTAATTCTATTCCATTGATGTACTGCCTGTCACTGTACCAATACCATGCAGTTTTTATCACTACTGCACTATAGTACAGCTTGAGGTCAGGCATGTTGATTCCCCCAGAAGTCCTTTTATTGTTGAGAATAGTTTTTTCTATCCTGGGTTTTTTGTTATTCCATATGAATTTGAGAATTGCTCTTTCTAAGTCTATGAAGAATTGAGTTGGAATTTTGAGGGACATTGCATTGAATCTGTAGAATGCTTTTGGCAAGGTGGCCATTTTTACTATATTAATCCAGCCAATCCATGAGCATGGGAGGTCTTTCCATCTTCTGAGGTCTTCTTTGATTTCTTTCTTCAGAGACTTGAAGTTCTTGTCACATAGATCTTTCACTTGTTTGGCTTCACAAGATACTTTATACTGTTTGTGACTAATGTGAAGGGTGTCATTTCTCTAATTTCTTTCTCAGCCTGTTTATCCTTCCAGTATAGGGAGGCTACTGATTTGTTTGAGTTAATTTTATATCTGGCCACTTTGCTGAAGTTGTTGTAGCAGTTCTCTGGTGGAGTTTTTTGGGTCACTTAAGTATACAATCATATCATCTGCAAATAGTGATATATTGATTTCTTCCTTTCCAATTTGTATCCCTTTGACCTTCTTTTGTTGTCTGATTGCTCTAGCTAGAACTTCAAGTACTATATTGAATAGATAGAGAGAGAGAGTGGACAGCCTTTCATATTCCCTATTTTAGTGGGAATGCTTGAAGTTTCTCACCATTTAGTTTGATGTTGGCTATTGGTTTGCTGTATGTTGTTTTTACTATGATTAGGTATGGGTCTTGAATTCCTGATCTTTCCAAGACTTTTATCATGAAAAGATGTTGAATTTTGTCAAATACTTTTACAGCATCTAACGAAATGACCATGTGGTTTTTTTTCTTTGAGTTTGTTTATGTAGTGGATTACATTGATGGATTTCTGGGTATTGAACCATCCCTGCATCCCTGCGATGAAGCTTACTTGATCATGATGGATGATCATTTTGATGTGTTCTTGGATTCAGTTTGCAAGAATTTTATTGAGTATTTTTGCATCGATATTCATAAGGGAAATTGGTCTGAAGTTTTCTTTCTTTGTTGGGTCTTTGTGAGGTTTTGGTATCAATGTAACTGTGGCCTCATAGAATGAATTAGGTTCTGTTCCTTCTGTATCTATTTTGTGGAATAGTTTGAAGAGTATTGGTATTAGGTCTTCTTTGAAGATCCGATAGAATTCTGCACTAAACCCATCTGGTCCTGGGCATTTTTTTTTTTTCTTTTTAGTTGGGAGACTTTTAATGACTGTTTCTATTTCTTTAGGGGTGATGGGACTGTTTAGATGGTTTATCTGATCCTGACATAACTTTGGTATCTGGTATCTACCTAGAAAATTGTCCATTTCATCCAGATTTTCCAATTTTGTAGAGTATAGGCTTTTGTAGTAGGATCTGATGTTTTTTTGAATTTCCTTAGTTACCGTTTTTATTTATATATTTATATATTTATTTATTTATTTATTTATTTATTTATTTATTTTTTGGTTCTTTGAGAAGGGTTTCTCTGTGTAGCCCTGGCTCTCCTGCAACTCACTTGGTAGACCAGGCTTGCCTCCAACTCAGAAATCTGCCTGCCTCTGCCTCCTGAGTGCTGGGATTAAAGATGTGCACCACCATTGCCCGGCCTCAATTACTATTATTATATCTCTCTTTTTATTTCTGATTTTTTTAATTTGGATGCTGTCTCTGTGCCCTCTGCTTAGTTTTGCTAAGGGTTTATCTATCTTGTTGATTTTCTCAAAGAACCAGCTCCTGATTTTGTTGATTCTTTGTATAGTTCTTTTTGTTTCTATACCTATTATCCTTAGCTTTGATCTTCTTATTGTGTCTTGGATTTCCTGGATGTTTTGGGTTAGGAGCTTTTTGCATTTTGGATTTTCTTTGACTATTGTGTCAATGTTTTCTGCACCTGAGATTTTCTCTTCTATCTCTTGTATTCTGTTGGTGATGATTGCATCTATGACTCCTGATCTCTTTTCTGGGGTTTCTATCTCCAGGGTTGTCTCCCATTGTTATTTCTTTATTGTTTCTATTTGCATTTTTATATCCTGGATGGTTTTCTTCATTTCCTTTGCCCATTTGCTTGTGTTTTCCTCTATTTCCTCTTTAAGGGCTTCTAGCTGTTTACCTGTGTTCACTTGTATTTCTTTAAGGGAGTTATTTATTTCCTTCTTAATGTCTTCTATCATCATCAGGAGAAGTGATTTTAAATCTAAATCTTCATTTTCTGGTGTGTTGAGGTATCCAAGGCTTGCTGTGGTGGGAGAACTGGGTTCTGATGATGCCAAGTTGCCTTGTTTTCTGTTCCTTACATTCATGCCCTTGGCTTTCACTATCTTGTTATCTCTGGTGTTAGCTGGTCTTGCTCTCTCTGACTGTGGCTTGTCCCTCCCACAAGCCTTTTTGTTGGCTCTCTCTGAGAGGAATTTGGGTTTGGAGAGCTCTTGTACAGGATCAGCTCTGGATGCAGAAAGAAACCAGAAGGATCCTGTCCCCAGCTGTTCCTTCGTTCCTGTGTCCTGATGGCTCTGTGAAGGTCCCTCTTGATTGAGGAATTTGAACAGAAGTGGTGGTCTTCCTGTGCTGAAAAGTGTGTTGGCACTCCTGGGAGACCAGCTCTCTCTTTGAACTGAGTATGGAGCCCTATGTCAGGGGATTAGCTCCCAGACCTCAGAAGGAAACCAGAAGGCCACTCCTTAGTCCCTGTGTCCTGAGGGTTCTGGGCTGGTCTCTCTGAGCAGAGGTGCTGGCCTTATCCTTGATCACAGGCTTGTTCACAGGCCTGAGAGGGTAGCTCTTTCCCTGCCCTATTTTGGTATCACATTGTATTTTCTGTTTAACTTATTTTTTTCCCCATTTTCTGAGCTACGTTTTTCTTTTCCACTTTATTGTTTTGATCTTCAACTTTCTTTCCATGTCTAGATAAACTTACATATTTAATATTTGCTTACTATTACTCACTGAATTATCTATTTTTTTTATTATTTAATTTATTTATTTAATGTATGTGAGTACACTTTTGCTCTTCAGACATACCATAAGAGGGCACCGGATCCCACTACAGATGGTTGTGAGCTACCATGTGGTTACTGGGAATTGAACTAAGAACCTCTGGAAGAAAAGCCAGTGTTCGTAAGATTGAGCCTTCTCTCCAGCCTAGAATTATCTATTTTTAAAACCATTTTTCTTTGTTTTGAAGACCTTTGAAAGGTTTATTTAAAACAAGTCAGGTGATTTTTTTTTAAAAGGTTACAGTTGATCTGAAAATGTGTACATTTTGTACCTCTTATAACACCTCTGTGACATATAGAATTAACAAACGGCTATTGCACCTGATAGCCTATTGAATGTGTTGTTCCTGGCATTGCGGCTCCCTGGTTACAGCTTCAATGCCAGTTGATTCCATCTACTCTGACCTCTGCTCTCCTCCCTTAGACACAAAGGAAGCAGCTTCTTGTTCTTGGAAGCCTCATGGATGTGTCATCCTGATTTCTTGCTTAACTTCCTCTCCTGTTTTGACAGATTCATCTGGTTATTTTTATAAACTCTGTTCTTGTCTCACAATTCCATGTACATTTCTTGAGACACTTGCTTTAGAAGGTTTCTGAACTCTTTGTATTATGACTCTTCTGAGTCTTTCTTCTGTACACTGGTTCATGGTCAAGTTTATTGCAGTTGCTGTTTTCTCCATGTATTTTGGGATTTTTATATAGTAAACTCATTTTTTTTCTTGGACACTCATCTTTATGGGCTTACTATGGTTCTGCTAAGATTTTTCTTTGTTGTGACTCTTGGCTGCTTCCTGATTTTCTAATTACTGGAGGATCTCATTTGAAAATATTTAAATTATATCACATGATTATGTCAGTTTCCATGGAAAGTCACTTGCAGAGGTTCATGCTGTTAGCAAGGAAAATCACATTTTAACAAACAAATTATCTTATCTTAATGGCACATATTTGGAATGGGTCAAAGCAAGCTAATAAAAATTATTTCAAACGCCAGCTTGGTGTCTGAAATATGAGATTGTAGAGCCTTAGAAATGCTACATAAATAAGCTGTCTGAGGTTACAGAGATTGTAAAAGAGTGGATAGGATTCGGAGTTCATAAATGTCAAAGTCTCTAGCTGTAAGACTTCTCCTAGCGCAGCTTTTTGTGTTATATTACAATAATATCATCAAAATATACATTATTATTATTATTATTATTATTATTTATAGGCTAAAGTAAGAATTATTAAAAGCCTATAGCATTCACACAGAAGTGGTGAATTAAAAAATAGCCTGTTACAAGGTACATTGGGAAGAAACAATAAAAGAGTGTATGGGTAGGAATCAACAGATCCCTATCATTTTCAATATTAACTGATCAAAAGGACTCATTTCAATTGACAGAAATAGTCTATCAACACACAAAATCATAATTATGTCTGTGACTCCTGTGAAGAGCCTATATTA
Source organism: Rhynchomys soricoides (assembly GCA_019843965.1). Lineage (NCBI taxonomy): Eukaryota > Metazoa > Chordata > Mammalia > Rodentia > Muridae > Rhynchomys > Rhynchomys soricoides. The sequence continues at coordinate 21,961,366 of JADRCH010000011.1, forward strand.
AAAAAAGTCTGAAAGATGTTTTTTTTTAAAAAAAAAAAACTGGCTAATTCAGCAGAACTATTTCTAGTCAAAATTTTAAATAGAAAAATAATTTGAATATTCCCTTAGTCTCCTTCTGTCAATTTTCTTCACTTGTTATACTTTTTCTACCTTTCCCTTAGCAACATTCTCTGTAGTTCTTGGCATGTCAATAACATCTTGTGACTAACACATTCATTATTATCCTTTAGAACATATTTCAGAAAATAGCATGTATGTCCTTAGGTGGTATAGATATACAACACCACAAAGAAGGAAGTTTTATAACTAGATAATATAAAGTACCTTCTAATCTTTCACATATGTGTAGCTTTTTCTGAAGTAACTCTACATACAGAAAGCAACTGATAATTCTGTGCAAAATATCATCTCTTCATAAACAGTGCTATGGCCTGACTGATGAACTTTTTAATAACTTAAATAACTGGAACTTATGAGTTAGTCATTTCCTTTACAATGAGTATGCTTTTAGTATTTTAGATAAATCCTAAGTAAACTCAGGAATATTTTTCACTATCTGTAACTCAGTAACACAGAAGTGCTGATGAGATCCAACCTGAAACTTATAATCAGCTATGGATCTTTTAACTTTATGAAGCATTGTGATTTTGCTACTGGACATTTATTATATTCCTTTATTTCCCCCTCTGTTTATTCCTCTTCTTTCTCCTCATCTGCTTGCTATGACTATACTGTTGTGGGACATGATGGTGGGTTTTGGTTTTTTTTTTTAAATGTTTTTAATTTCACTGACACTGCTTGTCTAGGGCATCATTAAAACAACAGACATTTATCAACATTTAATCAGCCTTTGGGATGGAAAGGGTTGTGTACAATGGAAAAGCTTTGAAGAAAGCCTACTTTAGAGGAATATTTGAACTATAAATTTTGTTAAACTAGGCATGGTGTCGCTAGGAAACTTAAGCAATAAATGGATGACTCCATAATTTTTTTAAACAATACTATTTTCCATTTATTTATTGCTATCTACTAAGGCAGCCAAATCTCACTTTTTGATGTTTTCTACAACTGTTCTTTTGGCTGTTACCAAATCATTAGTATGCTGAAGAATGACAATTTAGCCATGAGAAAGGGTTTTGTCTAGCATTCTAGGCACTAACTGCTTCTTTTTACCTCTTTTGTTTTCTAGTTCCTTGGCTTAAATTTTGGACCGCTTTCATTTAAGAAATGAAAAAAAAATAGGATATTCTTAAAGCATTAACTTAAACTTGTTTTTGGAATTAATATATCCTTTCTTGTAAAATGGTGGTATCAGGGCTGGATCTGAAATATCCCCCCAAGAAGTCACATGTTAAAAGTTTGGCTCTCATTGCTGTAGTTTAAAATGTGGGGCTGTGGTGATTAGATAAGGAGGACTTTGGTCTTATTGACAGCTTCATCCACTGATGTATTCATATATTGATGGCATCATTGGCAAGTGGAGGAAATGGCAAGAAAAGCAGTTCATTGGAAGAAGCAGGTAACTTACAGAAACCATGGACATTATCAGCCAAAATTCACCTGAAGAACCAAAATACACAGTGAAGAACCAAGTTTCCTTGATAAATCAACTCAATTCCAGTGTAAAGTCAGACAATAAAAAGCGAAATAACACACTTCCTGTTTCTGGAGTGTGCTTTGCTTTACAGAAAATTCTATCTGTTCATCTTTTAGCAGAAGTATTCCCCTAGGAAGTCTCTGAAAGTCCTCTGTCAGCAGCTGTTTGGAGATGATGGGAATGATGTGCTTCCTCAACTTTGATCCTAAAATGGTGTTTTCTTTTGCTTTGCCTTCATTATGCAGGTATGCCTTAGAAAATTACAGATGCACTTAAAAGATACTCTACATCCAGTGAGTGATATGTATCTGATTTGGGATATTTCCCATCACCAAGATGAAGATTTTATTAGAGCTTCTAGTTAATTTGCTGTCTGAATTTGTTAAGATAATAAGCAGGTTCTTGAGCATAAAATTTATTACCTATTGCTAAAGCATGAGAAGACATAGCATCTCAAGTTACTGCTGCTTTACTCATTCCAGTTGCTATCCAACTGGAATCTGCAAGACCTCTAAATAGACTGTTCCAAGATGTACTGTATTCTGTCAAAAGTGGGAGCTTAAGTGCAGATGCTTCAGAATATAATTGCTTTGGGAAGTTGGACTTTTAAGAAAGTGATCAAAATCAAGCTGACTGGGTAAAATTGATCCCTAGTAAAATTGATAAGTATAGTTATGAGAAGAGAAATTTTCATATAAAGTAATACCAGAGCCATGTTTACAAATAGAGTACTCGTAAGCCAAGGAGAGATCTCAGGAAAACCCACACCAGACTGGGATTTCCAGCCTCCAAAATAGAGAAAAAGCAATTTCTGTTGTTTGAACATACACAACACTGTTATAACAGATACAACAAAATATAGTAAGTGCTTATCTTACTTCTGTGCTTATCTTATTTTGTGCTAAAGGTGAATTATTCTGTTTGCTGAAACTTTATGGTTTGATCACAGCCAAGAGGAGTCATCATTTTCTGAGCTTTCCTTCGTCTCTTTAAACTGAATATCTTTTTAAATATAGATCTTTAATCACCTGCTGTGAATGAAGGTTTGTTTTAAGCATTGCACTGGCTGATTGTTTCTTCAAGTATCAAGAGTAATACTCATGAAGGGAGTAAATGAAATACTTTACTGGGATAGGATGCAGGTTAACCTAGAAAGGTCAGAATAACAGCTCTCTTTCAATTAAAATTACTTATTGTCTTACCCAATGTTCTATTGCTGTGAAGAGACACTATGAAGATAGCAACTCTTATAATGGAAAACTTTTAATTTGGGCTTGCTTATAGTTTTAAAGGTTTAGTCCAGTATCAGCATGACAGGAAGCATAGCAGCACTCAGGCAGACATGGTGCTGAAGAAGGAGCCAAGAGTTCTACATCTGGATCCACAGGCAGCAGGAAGAGACTCATTAGGCTTTGCTTGGTCTTCTGGAACCAAAAAGCTCACCCTCAGTGAAAAACTTCCTCCAACAAGGTTATACTTCCTAATAGTGCAATTCCCTGTTGATCATATATTTACATTTATGAGCCTTTGGAGGACATTCTTATTCAAACCACATTTATTCTGGAAAAAAAACCCTATTGATATACATACTATAGTATCCATTGCAAGGTTTTCAAAAACCCATGCTACGTGTCCTGTATCCATTTATTAAGAAGCCTGAACTATCTGAATGAATAGTCTATGCAAAAAACCTAATAACAAATAAAAAACATCCCCTTAAGTCCCATAACAATAATCTTTGTTATGAAACTCATTCAAACACCTGCCTATAAGTACAAATTCAGTTAGTGCTCAGTAAGCACTCACGAAACCTGAGTTAATTCACTCTATTATTATCCAGATGTGTAATGGCCTTTAAAATGAAGGAAAGCTTACATTGTAACTACCATATTTTATTAACAAAGCAAATAATATAACTTGGTTAGGAAAATATACATCAAACACTATTCAATACAATGTAGTCTAAGGCTTAATATTTCAGTTTCAATTAATAAGCTATTAATCAAAATGTATTCAAAATTCCTGATTGTATGAATTAAACATCTCATTAACTTTTCAGTCCCCCTGTGAGGGTCCTTGGTAGACTATGGTTAGCATTTCACAGAGGAGGAAATACCTTATTCTATGACAGTAGATAGTGATGAAATTTGAATTAGAATTCAGGTCGTCTTGCTCCAGAACCTACATTGCCAACCCATTGAACTGCAATACATTTCCCCAAATGAAAGTTTACTGTCCTTATACAATGTATGTATGTTATATTATTTAATCCTCAAAAAATATCTTTATGAGGTAAAATTTTGATAAAAACATTTTCCAGATATGTATGAAGAACAAAATCTTTGTAGTAACCTTGAGGAGGGCAGCAGTCTTAACTTAGTATGCTGTATGGATGATGCCCTATAGAATTGTGATCCTATCTTACATGGGTTACTACTTGCACTGGATCAGATCTTCAGCTCCCTAAGAGCAGAACTGGAACCATATTCATGACTGTAGACTCAATGTCAATCTAAATGGCTCAGGAAAATTGAAATTTGATAAAAAATGGGCAAGAGACCTAAATAGAGATTCCTCAAAAGAAAGCACACACATGTCCAAGGAGGTAATGAGAAATCCTTCAATATCACTATCCAGCAGGTAAATTAGACTCCATCTGTGATGAGATATCATCTTCTCCAGTAAGAATGGCTATTGCCAAAATGACTATTTGAGATATTCATCCTCAGCTGGGCAGTGGTGGTGCACCTCTTTAATCCCAGCACTTGGGAGGCAGAGGCAGGTGGATTTCTGAGTAGACAAGGCCACTCTGGTCTACAGAGTGAGTTCCAGGACAGCCAGGGATACACAGAAAAACCCTTTCTTGAAAAACTAAAGAGAGAGAGAGAGAGAGAGAGAGAGAGAGAGAGAGAGAGAGAGAGAGA
>JADRCH010000011.1:21965896-22033234 GCA_019843965.1 Rhynchomys soricoides
TCATCCTGTGATACCAAATGAGAAAAAATTTCTAGTCCTCACATAGTATGATAGCTCACACCAATCTATTTTAGTAGGCAAGAACTTTGAATCCCTCCCCCTCCCCAATATCTCCTTGTATTTTACCCCATTTTTCCAAACACCACATTTCCACCACTAAACCTTAATACTTTTTCTAATTAAAGATGCTATCTGATAAATAAAAATACTAAAGATAACAAATGGGGAGGATGCACAGAAAATAGAGTACTCTGTCTGGCAAGATGGTTCAGTGGGTTACACGAGTTTGCTGCCAAGTCTGATGATCTTGATAGGACCATGGAGCAGAAGGAAAGACTTGATAATGAAAAGTTGTCTGACCTCCACAGGGGTACTGTGTTGTGATCTCCACCAGTTAAATAGATTAATGCAAGAAAAATTGAAAAAAAGAAAATAGGACACTTATTCATTATTGTTATGAATTTAAATAGGTACATCCAGTGTGAAGACACTATGACAATGCCCTACAACTGTCTTTTACATCCGTTAACCCAAAGACATAAACCCATAGGAGATAAAGTCAGAACTTTGAAGAAAGATATTCATTCTGCTCACCCAGAATGTAATGCAACATTGGCCAACAGTCACAAATGGAAAATAAATAGTTGCCCAGTGGCTTCCCAATGGATAAAGAGCACATGTCATGCACACAGTGTAAAAGGTAATAATATCTAATCTTTCATAGCAATGTGAGTGGAACTGCAGACCATCCATCACGTTATGTAGAATCAAGCAGACACAGGAAGACAGACAGCACATGATATCATTCATACATACATGAGATCTTTAAAAAGTTGATTTTACAGAAGTTGAAAGTATATGACTGTTACCAAAGGCTGAAGAGAGTGAAGGCAGGTAAATAGAGGTATAGGTTGATCAATGGACACTGAGGTATGGTTAGAGCATGAAGTTTTGGTGTTCTGCTTCACACTAAGTGAATATTGATAACTGAGAAACTAAACACCTTAGCAGCCTGGAAAAAAGAATTTGAATGCTCCCCTTGAAAAAACTATTATATATATATGCTTAAACATTACATACCATATATACATATTTAAACACTACATATTACTCCACTAATTTGTTGAATTTTAAAGTGTCAGTTATCAGTCTACTTAAGTTTGAGTACATTTAATACAAAAAGGGCAAGTTGCCACTTTATTGTAGCTCTGTGCATATCTCCAGCATTTGATTATTTTTTTCTAGTTAAAAAAATTACATCAAATGGTTTCTGAGTACACCATTTCTATGATTATTTAATACAAATTCAATAGTCACTTCTTCTTTCATAAGTTGGGATGTCCACTTACATACAATACTGCACTGTAATGAGGAATCAGTTCAGAAGCCTTTCCATGTGGTCAACATGCAAGCAGAAAATATAAGTGCCTTGATCTACTGTGGTCTAGTTGGAAATGTGTGATCTGTCACATCCCTGTGGTTGGTCACGTGTTTATGTATATGGTTCTTGGTTCCAAGCTGAGGGTATGGTGGTTTCACTCACAGGAAGCAGCCATATTACATACAAAGGAGACTTTAAATCATCTTCAGATTTTAGTTTGCAAATGAAAGATGAAATATCCCTCGTTTATCAGCTAATGTACAAGAAAATGTCTGAATATTTTTGTCAATGTTCATATAATTTGAAGATGTTGTTAGCTGTTTTACATAACTTTTCCATTACAAGCTTTGAATTTGTTCTGGGGAATGCACCTAAATTCTAAAAATCTATCTCCTGAGGATCTTGGAGTAGCAACACAATCCACTTCAGCCATACATCAAAAGTCATCAGGGGACTCTGGAGAGGTTTTTAAAAGGCTCTGTTGCCCTTCATCTTTTGAATTTTTCCTGCCTGTAATGGGGTCACAAGGGCCATGGTGGTGGTGTATGTAGAGGAATAAGTGCCTGCTGGTTTGAGATAGTTTGGGGTGATTTATATTCCTCACACTTTAATGTAATTCATAACTTAAACAAATACCTTGGTTGTTAGAGTATTCAAGCATGTCTGTGAACTCTTTTATTTTACTCTATCAAATATTTATAAAGTGGTAATTTATCACAGAAATCAGAGAAAATTCATAGCTTTCTTAAAATGCCTAACATGCTCCAGGGATTAATTTGTCTGCTGGTGAATGAAGCCCAATTAGCTGTGAGATATACAATACTGTGCCCTCCTGAGAAGGAACCTTGAGTGCTGATGTGGTTCCTAAGCAAATTTCCTTAAAAAAAAATGGCGAGTGCTTCTGGTTTCGATCATCTTTATAATTTATCATCAGTGTCTTAGTTAGGGTTTTTATTGCTGCAACAAAACACCATGAGCAAGTTGGAGAGGAAAGGGTTTATTCAGCTTACACTTCCACATCACTGGTAATCACTAAAGGAAATGAGGACAATAACTCAAGCAGGGCAGGAATCTGGAAGTATGAGCTAATGCAGAGGCCAAAGTGAGTACTGTTTACTGACTTGCTCTTCATGGCTTGCTCAGCATATCTTCTTCTTCCTTTTGTATCCCCTTTCATTGGATAGTTTCTTTATTTACATTTGAAATGTTACCCCTTTCCAGGTCTCCCCTCCAGAAACTCCCTATCCCATTCCCCTTCCCTTGCTTTTATGAGGGTGCTTGCCACCCACCCACTCCTGCCTTCCTGCCCTGGCATTCCCCTACAATGGGGCATTGAACCTCCTCAGGCCAAAGGGCTTCTCCTCCCACTGATGTCCAACAAGGCCAGCCTCTGCCACATATGCAGCTGGAGCCCTAGGTCCCTCCATGTATATTCTTTGGTTGGAGGTCCGGTCCCTGGGAACTCTGGGTGATCTGACCAGTTGACACTGTTGCTACCCCCATGGGGCTGCAACATCGCCCCCTCCCCAGCTCCTTCAGCATATCTTCTTATAGAACCCAGTATCATCAGCCCACGTATGGCACCAACCAAAAAAGGCTTGGTCCTCCCTCATTGATCCCTATTTGAGAAAATGCACTACAGCTGACTCTTATGAAGGCATTTCCTCAACTGAGGTTTTTTCCTCTCTGGTGACTCTAATTTGTGTCAAGTTGACACACACAATCAGCCAGTACAATCAGAATGCATTTGCTAAAATTATTTTCATTTCTGAGAAGTGGAACCAATTTGTCATTAAAACAATTTATCATTTATAAATGACAATTAAATGAATGGCAAGTGGTCACATTTCCATTATGGTCTCAACTTTCCTTCCATGTGTTTGAAGAAGGGAAGTGCTGACATCTCTCTTCACCTAACAGGAGCACTTATCCTGGTAAAAATCAACTCATGGTACACCAAAGAAGTCAGTAGACCAGAAGAGAGGTTCCTAGCTAAAGACAACGTTCTAACATAGAGGGATGATGAAGTCCACTTGTCATGTGCAATCTGAGGTGTACTAGCAACAAAGACCATCATGACTTCTTATCACAAGAGTTTTCAAAGGAACAAAAAAGATCTATGAGGAATTCAATGGGCTAAGGTTATTACACATCTTTTCTTTCCTGTATCTGCTTAAAGAAAGATAAAGACATCTTCAGCTCACATTTTCATATTTTACCTTAATGTTTCTCTTAGATTTTTACAGAAAATTTCTTTGGGTAAGAGAAAAACTGAGGTACACTGAGGAGAAAGTGAATTTGGCATGGCGTTTGTGTGTGTGTGTGTGTGTGTGTGTGTGTGTGTGTGCATGTTGGCTGGAGAGATGGCTCAGCACTTAAGAGCACTGGCAGTGTTTGCTAAGGACTCATATTCAGATGCAGCAGCTCACAGTCACCTACATCTTTAGTTCCAGTGTATCTAATGCCTTCTTTTGGTCTCTGAAGATACTACATGCTGATATGCATGTACATACATGCAGGCAAAACACTTATACATGTTAAATAAAAGTAAGTAAATCTTTACAAAAGATTAGCCTTTGGCCTCGATGTTTTTGCCTGTCTGCCCTCATCCTTGGTCTTCCTTTGTTTCACTGTTTTTTTTTGTTTGTTTGTTTTGTTTTTGTTTTTTTAATGATTTTTGTAGTTTTGACTCTTTCTCACTTTCCTTTGCATATCATGAAGTCAATTGTTTCATGGCTACTCTGAACTTACCTAAAACTTCTCATAACTAACTGCCAGTTTTATGTTTATCAAAACTTAACTCCAACAGCACTTTCAACATGTTGGCCTCCCACTCATACTTAGTTTCTGAAGTCACAATTTGCATATCCTATTTTGTGGTCGTTAGCATCTTTTAGTTACAGGTGTTAGTTTACACTGTTTAAACCTAATCTCCAAAGTCAAGGTTATTTATAAGCCAGCCCATCATCTACTCTCACATTTGCCCTGAGATCTAGAGTTCAATGTTAGTTCAGGATGCATTTCAATGTAATTCTAACCCAAAGGAACTTAGATATAGGTTCTGCCAAAACAATTTAAGTGGAGACTAATGCCTTCAGATTTCATTTATGTAGGAAATTCATTCATTATTTTTTCCTTTCCTCTTCTCCCTCTCATTTCTTCTCCTCCCCTCTTTCTTAATTATAATATTCTTTGTTAGTTTTCTTTTTCTTTTTGTCTTTTTTTTTTCACTTTGAATATATCTTTTTCTTGTAATTACAAAGCTTTTCTAGGAAATTTGTCTCTTATGAACTTTCTGTTTTATGTGATCTTTTGTCTTTTTACAAAGTCCCTTTCTTATCTGTGAAATTTGGAATTCATGATGATGTATATTGGGGTAATTTTCCCTTTGAGTCTTGTTTTCAGGATGGGTCATTGTAATTTTTGAATCTCATTTCTGTCTCTTAGAACTGTTTAGATGTAGGTACTGTTCCACTTGATTGTATTCAATAAATTTATGTTTTAATTTAATTATTTTTGTTCTTCTCACTTTTGTATGTTTTTTAATGACCTTCATAGGTCTTCATTTGTACTACAGAGCTCACTACTGAATCTCCTATGTGTGAGCTCTTTAGTTCAGGCTTCTGTTTCAGCTTACCCTTCTGTTCTTTCCTGTGTGTGTGTCTTGAGCCTTGTTCAAAGTCTTTGGTGCACAGGACACTCTTGCCATGGCTATTATGGAGTCTTCCTTGGATGCTTCATCTCTCCAATTCTTTTGACTAATGATCTGGAGTCCTATTTGATACTTCAGGGTTATTTTTCTGTATTTTTTATGTGCCTTATATTTTTGTGTGGGCATCACTGCATTTGAAAAAAAAAATGCCACTTTTCCTCTTCTTTATATACTGTTTCATACATGGTCAATCTACTATAACTCTGAAACTTTGGGGAGGATGCAATTTATGAAAGTCTAGGTATGCAAATTCCCAGAGTCTGGCCCATTTCCTTCTCAGGGACTTGCAATTCATCTGTTTCTCATTGACTTTGCTGCAAATTATTTGGTTCTACAACAATAAACTCTCAGACTTTCCTTAGTCTGAGCAGTCATGATATTAAGCATTTGGGGCTCCCATTCTGTGTCTTCAATTGGAAATAAATGCCTAACCATGTGTAGACCTTCCTGAGTGCTGGACCATAGGTTACATTCTTCATTATTATCTTTCACATGCTTTTGAGGAAGAATCATCAAGTTGGGTCCCTTCAATGCTCAGGCCAAGACATGCAGCAGGCTCCAACTTCTTCCTCTTAGTTTCCAAATGGAGGCATCTGAACCGCCAAGGGTATCAGTAATTTCAATGAAATAAAATAGAAATCAATCCCTGGGGGAGCACTCTAAAGAGTTGAAAATTTTAAGGCACATTTCACTCTTTTATTTTCCCTGACAGAGAACTGATTAGAGACCTGGGCATCCTCACAGGCTCTGATACCTGCTGATGACATGGTTCTTCTTTCTCCCTCAAGCATTCTCCTCCATGTGCTTAACTGGGATGCTGTCACTTTTTAATTAATTTTTGAAAATCTCATAGTGATGATTTACCTTATATATTATTGCTAAATTAGTGTTTCAGTGGTGAACAGAGACTGAGACTTTTGATTCAGCCATTCTTTTTCTGATATCAATCCTCCCACAGTAGGACTTTAAAAAGCACTATTCAGTTAACTTTATCTGCCAATGTTTTTTAAAGTAAGTCAAAAATTCAAAAAAAGACCCATGAGTTGACAGGTTAAGTTGGATTTTCAAAGTTCTATTATGTCCAAAGTGGGTGCATCATTTTAATTTCAACCATAAAAAATTATAATTGCACTCTCAGGACTCAAAGGGAGGGACCTTAGATGAAGTGCACTACAGTGGGGGAGGGGGAATTTGTAGTCTACCTCCAGTGGAGGGACAGGACATCAAGTGGAGGGATACGGTTGCCATCCCACAGTCAAAAGCTCTGACCCAGAGTTCTTCCTGTCTAAAGGAACTGCAGGGACAAAATTGGAGAAGAGCATGAGAGGAAGGAGGTCCAATGACAGCCCAAAATTGGGAGGCCCTGGACCATGACACTGTTACTGATGCTGTGGTGTGCTTGCAGACAGGAACCTAGCATGACTGCCCTCTGAGAGGCCCAACAAGCAGCTGAAAGAGTCAGATGCAGATACTAGCACTCAACCAATGGATAGAAGCCAGGACTCCTGTGGTTGAATTGGGGAAAAGATGGAAGAAGCTGAGAAGGATGGCAACCCCATGGGAAGACCAGCAGTCTCAATGGACCTGGACCCTCATGATCTCTCAGACACTGAGTCACCAACCAGGCATCATATACCAGCTGATATAAGGCCCTCAACACATATACAGCAGAGGACTGCCTGGTCTGGTCTCAGTGAGAGAAGATGCACCTAACCCTTGAGAGACTTGAGGCCTCAGAGAGTAGGGAGGCCTAGTGGGCTGGAGTTGGGGAGTGGGGACATCTTCTTGGAGACAGTGGGGAAGAGGTATGGGATAGAGAGCAGTCAGGGGGATCAGACAGGGAGGAGGATGAAGTCTGGACTATAAAAAAGGATTAAAGAATAAAAATAAATTTTCAAAAATGATTGCTTTCTTTTTATATATAATATGCCTCCCACCTAAACTTCCTCTCAATTTTGTTAAATCTCCTCTATTTCTTTAGATAAAATGCACACTGGAAAGAGTAGATGAAAAGTATGAGGGAACTATTAAGGGGTTCCTATCGTTTTTGTTTCATGGTTTATACCAAAGTTTAGTTCTATTCAGGTAGCAGATCTCAGTTGTCACCTGTTTATAAGGAGTTGTCTTTCACTACTTATATTCATAAATCCAGACATACCAGGTTGTCTGCGGGGGGTAAGGGGGGTGATTTAGCTGAAGACCTCAGTCCATAACTCTCAGAGTTCAACATCTGCACCTGTCAGCACTGTTGTAACTTTTATAGGAGGATGGCATTGCTTCTGGTGGCAGCTATAATTGGGTGATAAATGTGGGAAAATACATCTGTTAAATTAGGTAAGCTAGTCACAGCCAGAGTAATGATGCTTGCAACTCGTTCCTAAACTCTGCTTGGGTATCTGTGATCACAAAACATCCAGAGTGAGTCTCAAAAAGAAGAATTAAAATCTCCTCACTGTAAGAAATTATGCAACATTCTATTAAAAAGACACAGTTGTTAAAGGCAGTAATTGAATACAAAGATTAAAGGCATAGGCATCAAACACAGTCTAACTTTCAGACAGCCCAGTGTACACATTCTTTTTTAAAAATGTTATTTGTATTATTTTCTGTGTATGACTATTTTGTCTGTATGTATGCCTTTGTACCTTGTGCTTGCCTGGTTCTTAGAGAGGCTTGAAGAAAGCTTTGGGCACTCTAGAACTGGAGTTACCAATGATTGTGAGTGTCTGTGTGGGTGCAGGCTACTGAACCTGGGTCCTCTGGAAGAGGAAGCAGAGTTTCTAACCACTGAATAATCTCTATAGTCCTTCATCATGAATGCTTGATGAATATTCTACACCTGTGTAAAACAATGTACTCCTCTGTAACAAAGGAGAGATGTCATTGCTTTTTGTGTATGAAGAAGCCTTTAAAGAACACTCAAAAATGTTTAAAAGTAAATCTACTCTCTATTTATGAGGAATAAATGAGATTTATAGTAGGATACAGAAAAATAAATTTTCCTTGAATAAAAAAAGTAGAGAATAAATAATGAAGTAATAGTGTGGCTGTTGTGATATGTTCTCTCCTTGGCAGAGAGCTGGGGAAGTAGTAAATTAACACTCATCTTGAATATTTACTTTATGCTGATGGATTCCTTAACTGCATCTTGAGATGTTTTATTTATGTTTGCCTGTCATGATTCATGGAGTTTTCAAATATGTGAAATCCCACCTGGGAGCCTGAGGCTCTTGCACTTGTAATTAAGGCCAGGTATCATTCTGAGGAAGTCTTTTTCACCCCCTTCTTTTATGGTAAGCATGCTATACCAGCCTGGGAAGTCCTTGGCAATGTCTACATTGCTTGCAGTTTTACCTGGAGGCAGTTTGTAATGTATGAGGGTACTTAGTTTAGAAGTTTGCCTATGTGTGGGGGAAATGGGAGGGTTTTGTTTTGTTTGTTTTTTATTTGTTTGTTTTGTTTTTACTTAGCACAATGTGGTATGCAGGCCTTGTTGCTCTTTGTCCTGCATGTTACCAGAACTTCTAAATTTCTTCCTAATCCCCACCTTTAGTTGCTTCTGATTGCATCTTTAATGATGTCCTTAAGCAACTTCTTTAATGTAGGAAAAGGTGCATTATTGTTTAAAAGTTTCAATAGTTTTGTGCAGTCTATATTTAATTACCTTCTTTTCAGACACAGACCTTTGAAATATGATACTGTCCACCTTCCCTGCATTGCTGAGTTTCATTCATACATCTGGTTAGGCAAAGTACATTCATTACTTTCTTTATTTAACACACTTAAAACCAAACCCCCTACCCTGCTTCTAAATTGAGGAAATAATAATCAATAATTTTGTAGGACTTTTCTCCCAGGTACTGTTCTAGACATTTTATAAGAGGAAATAATTACTGTTGTTTCCATTTTACAGGTGATTAAAGTGAGGCACAGGCGACAAAGCAGCAGGTACAGCATTGTATGACTTAATTCATTAGTCAAGATGTTGATGTCTGTACAAAGCAGGTTGAGAATCCAAGAACAACCATCAATAATAACAACAAATCTTTACCTCTTTACGAATACACCTTTTCCTTTTCAAAGTAATGTTTTCTCATCACTTTTCGTAGATTTTCTAGAATCCACAAAATTAGGCGATCTACCCACCTACACAGACCTGCAAATATACTCTCTGAATTGTTTATAATACACCTCATAACTTATTTAACCAGGTGTCTCAGAATGTTAGTAAACAACAACAAACTTCAAAACAACAGCAACAATAAATCAAGTATTTTCCATATATACTGACAGAGAAACAGAGTATAGAGGAAATGTTGACAGAGGAGAGGGTGTTGCTGAGAACCAACAGAGAACAGTTCACAGCAGTGAAAGGCATTCTCAGGCCTAATGAATGGAAACTGGAAGTCCAGGGTGTTAGTTCCTTGGGTAGAGGCTGAAACCACAAATTACCCTGGAGAAATAGCTGCCACTGTGGCACCCCTGCTGGCAGGGAATGGGAGTGACTTGCTTTGCTCTTTTCAGCTCAAGTCTTCCTTTAGGTAGGTTCATCTGGAAGCCAGCTCATCTGCCTTGCCCTCCAGTGTGCCTTCCTATGAAAGGCAGAAACTCCCTGGTTCTTCTTACATTCTTCCCCCAAATCATACCATTCAAAAATTTTAACTTTGCGAGCATTATTCTCTAACAATATCAGTAATAATTACAATCAATTAAGGAGACTGACTCTAAATGGTACATGTGTGAATGGTTCCTATGTGAATCTGCCTGGAATCTCTTGAGACATGCCTCCATTTTCTTTCTGTTCTTTTTTTCCATTATCAGTATTTACCTGTCACGTTTTCCTGTATTTGGTGTAGCTCTTAATATGTAGTGGGAAACATGTAACTAAAAATTAACAACAACATGAAATTATTAAAGTTCATTGAAATAAATTTGAAACAAATATTAAAGTAAACCTTCTAAAAATGGTTTACTGAAGAGATTTTCATTTGTGTTTAGAAAAACCCATCTGGATGTCAGCTGGATTTTATGTATGAATACATGGATTGCATTTGGCTTCCAGGTGACTTTGGAAAAGAAATAAAAAATATTATATTATTGCTTTACTCCAGAAAGATGAAGAAAGCAAATAATAATTTAAGTGATAGTCAGTGGAAGATTGCTTGTTAGACCTTCAGTTCTTTTCTCAAACATATCTTAGCAGATGAGTAAAGTACTTATTGCAAATTGTATATTGCAATAAATGTATGAGCTTATACAATACCAATAATAATTCTTTTGGGTACTTACAGAATAAAACTTGAATAATACAATGTGGGTTACCAACACTTTTCTGTATCACATGAACATTAGCTGTCATCCTGTTCCCAGTATGATGTTCAGCAGCATCCTGTGTTTCTTTCTTTGATTGCCCAGGCAGTTATAATAACTTCCAAGATCTCAGCATGACACAAGCATTACTGTAATTTATTTTACTCAAAATTTAAAATTTAATATAGCTCTCAACCCTTAGTATTTTGCAATTTAGAACAACAGAGTAAAATCACATTCAATTTTCTTTTAAATTTTCAATGGAAAAATCAATTTGATAGTGATATTTATCTGGTTTGATGCCCAAGCTAGTTAGAACCTTTTATAGTATCACTCCCATAAACTTGGCTTTTATTTTTTTATATATAATATCACAAACACATAGTTATTATTTTGCATTTTGTCTTCTGTACAAGGTCTATTTACTCATTAACCATCAAGTTATTTGTTATATAAAACTTTCTAAAGGAGAAAATCTCCTGAAATGGCTGAGAGCTTGGTTTGTAGCATTAGACTCCTGTTCACGGAGAGCTGTTAAATTCAGATTAGCCTCGTAAGCCTGCTTAGCTTCTCATGCCTCTGCATCTCATTTTCTGTAGCTATAAAATTTGAAGAATGATTTAAGATATAAGAAACTTTTCAGAAGGCCAAATAGAGAAAAGAAAGATGGGTGTTTTATTGAAAGTTAGTGTGTATAGAAATTGAATTTTAAAATGAGCCCATAGAATAGAAATGCTGTTTTTTGTTTTTTGTTTTTTTTCTAACTGAAGACTTATATCTGTGATCCTGAGGTATATAGAAAGGCAGGCAGAGCATAGGGAAAAAGGCAGTATGCAGCAATTCTCCATGGCTTCTGCTTCAGTTTCTGCCTCTAGGTTCCCACCTTGACTTCCATGGATGATAGAGTATAAGCTATAAGATGAAATAAATAAACCCATTCTTCCCCAGGTTCCTTCTGGTCATGGTCTTTATCATACCAATAAAAAGCAAACGGACATCATGGCTGTGTTTTCCCCTTTACTCTGGTAATATAAAATAAATTAATTAATAATCTAATTGGTACATGTAAATGATGATAGTCAGATAAACATCACCTGTACATGATGCATTTTCCTTTATTTGTTGCTAGATTCAGTTTGTTACTATCTTGTTTTTTTGTGTGTTTGTATAATTGTCTGTTCCCCAAACAAGATATTTTTACTAACCTTTTCTTATAGTATCATTTATGAGGGTTAGTTGGGAAGTACTATCCTATCCATCTGTTTGTTAAAGAGTTTACACAATAGTGAAATTATTATTTATATTATTGATATTTGTCTATCATCTGTCACATTTATCTTCTATCTATTCATATTCATATTCATACATAAATACATACATAAGTTCTCCAATAGGTACTCTGTCTATGAAGATGACTGTCTTCAGTGACTACCTCAGCTTTCATGAAGTTTTCAGCCTTTATGTCCACCTAATCACATGGCACTTTCTTTATGTGATATTCTATAAAGTGCATATTTTGAAATAGTATAAATTCAAGAAAAATCTGGAGCTCTAGAGGTCGTGAGTTTGAGTATTTTTCAGATTCATTTTATCATGAAAAAAGCAGGAAAAGCATAAAACTTGGAGAGAGCCTTCATGAAGAGATCCTCTGTTTTATCTACCCCTTTCTTTTTCTTGAGGGTAACTTACTTTTTGTCTCTTTTTCTTCTTCCTTTCTATTTTTCTCTTTTTATGAGACCTTTCAGAGATTAATAACAACTTTTTAAGTATTATAATATAGTGAATTGCTGATACAACATTTCAAAACAAGATTTTAAAAATATTTTTGTTCAGAATTATTTAAGATGAAAATTCAGCCTTAACTTTGCTTTCTAAATCATTGCAATCTTTTAATGCTGTTATGCTGCTGATAGTATCTCTCAGGAGCATGGTACTGACATCTGCCTAGCTTCTGGCAAGAGCTTCTTGGCTGTACAGCATGAGGAGGCCACGCCCAGGCAGTTAGAGCACTCATGGCAAGTATAAATCAACCCTGTTTACAAAGCCCTTAATGTCATCACTTGGTTTTCATTCATGACCTTATCTGATCGTAATTCCTCCAAAAGCCCTCACCTTCAATAACATAGGGACTTGGATATTATGCTTATAGAAGACAAATCTTGGGAGTACACATTCAAAGTCTACTACTTGTGACTATATCAAAATATATATACATATGAGCAAAATAAATAGAAAAACATTAGAAGATATATTTGTATTTTATACTATACATTTAAGAAGTATGAAATAAGCTATTTGTCTAAGTTTTTAGTATATATGGATAATGAATCAAAATAAATGTATTTTTTCAAAAAATTTGGCAGCTTTGGTACAGTGATACTGGCTTTATTACTAGAATGGCAAAGGTTTACACATTGTTTACATGGAAGATATAGAGAAATAACTTGCCAATTAGGATTTTTTTCCATGAACTTTTCAATTTCTCTATTCAAATAAAATGAAACATTCCTTGATCCTCTGACCATTTTTTTAAACTTTTGAATCATTTTGTCTTTTCCCCCATATTTGAAGAAGAGTTACTTTCCAAAAATCATTGGGTGTTTTAATACATACTAACAAAATATTGCTAAAGCTATGTTAGATATAGCAATATGCATTAGCAATTCATACTACTAACAATCTTCAATTTTATTCTCTTTCATATTTAATGAACAATACAAAATGAGTGTTAATGTATTATTTCACCCTAAATTATCTCTGTTTCTTCATATCATAAATGACAGCATAGTAGAATTAATTTTGTGGTTCTTCCACCCAATTTCAATTAACTCAAAATTATAGTTACTTTATTTACAAACTTAGAATATAATTTTCGTCTTTCGGTATTACTTGGGTATAAGTAAAGTTCAATATTCAGTGTCCTTATGATGTTCTCCACTGTGAACAGCACACAATGATAGTGTGCATGGTTTTGTTTTGGGTTCCTAGCTCCATTGTTCTCACCAATCAGGTACAATCATAGTGTTCACTGTCTGTGAATCAAGGAGTTTTTACTATTTATAACATGTTCCTCCTACCCTCACACTCATAGATTTCCTCCATAAAAGTTAACAGTGTATTACTTATGTAAAAGATGCATTTCAATTGTTGCTAACATAATAAAATTTTGATGTCCTTTGTCTGGGAAGACAATAGTGTATATTCAAATGCAGGTCCACTTTGCAGATCTGATTAGATTCAACTGCTTGTCCTCAACTTCAAGGTCCCTTCTTATGTATACCAGATGGCCTCTGGACTTAAAGCTTCATTACATAGTGGTAATTATCATCAAGCTGTTACCGAATATAAAATATCATTCAACAACATTGTGACTATTATGTCTGAAAATTTGGGTAGCTCTTACTGATTACAATCACAGTTTAGATAGACTGCACTACTTTAGAAAACAGACCTGCCACCGAAATGCCTTTGATATTATCCAGACTCTAGTTTGGACAAACAATTCTCTTCCTTTGAAGGGAAAAGAAAAATGGACAATTTTAATGCACAAAGAAGAGAATGACCTCAGTTTGAGTTTATATTTTACCCAGTCAAGTGTAATCTGAATTGAAATGACTTTATTATCCGAAATTTCTTTTTTAACACTATAAAAGAGGTCTGAAAACTGGGTGGCTATACACCTGATACAGAATATGTAAAGTACAGAGCATATAGGCCATGGACTTTCTGAATCAACAGGACCCTGGCATGGACAGAGAGCTGCTTGATATGTCATAGCAACAGCCCAAGTATAAATATTTCTTCTTGAAGAGAATGCTGCATTTTCGGTCACATCGTCATCATTGGATTGTCGGGAGCCAAACCCTTGAGATACAGAGAGCCGAATCCATGAAATTACCCGCTGTCAGTTAAGGTGCAAGGTTAGAAAGGACACAGCATCTAGTCCCAGGAATTGAAAGAATGTCTGGTATTTCCTGAAAACCGGTTAGGGTAGTGGGTTGGCCTTGGGCCATGAGTAACTCCCCAACCCTGCCTACCTTTCTTTTTAGGCTGCTGTCCTGAAATAAACTTCAGGAGCTTGATCAGAATGCATGACTTGCTCCCCTTCCTTGCTGTCTCTTGTCCCCCATTCCTCCGACCCCTCCTTAGGTCCACGTTGATGAACCGGAGGGCTGGGGCATTGGATAAGAAAAGCAAAAATAGTTTCACAAAAGAAAGAAACAGTGAAGTTAGATAATTTTCATCTTGTCCAATATCTAGTTCTGCAGCTCTTCAGATTGGGATGGCTTCTGTAGTTTCTCTTCACTCAGTAGGTGATTACAAACTTAGTTTACAACTTTTTATGTAGTAGAAACTTTTGATTTCTAGACTCTCAAATACCATCCACTGTTATATTTCATTAAACAATATAAGAAATCATAATTAAAAAAGAACACCAAAGATATAGTAACACATGTAGGGGAGAAATGGAATGATCACCATAGTAAACAGTACCCAGGGTACTCATGGAGCAGATGCATATTTGATTAACTGTTCTGCACAATAGTAATCAAAATGACCCAATAGTTGCTATTAAGAGGAAAAGCAAATAAGTATTTAGACACTGGGTAAGAGTCAAAGTTAAATGACAGCTTGAGCAACTTAGCAAAATCCTGTCTTGAAAGCAAAGAATGCTTCCCATGTAGCTCAGAAAGAGTGCTTTTCCAAGTTCGCACAAGGCCTGAGTTAATGTCAAAATACAAAGAAAAGCAACCTTCCCTTCACTGCTCTCAGATTCAAACATTTCTTTCCTTGTGAAATCTTCCTATAACCTCAGACTATAAAGTTAAACATAATGGCACAAATATCAAATCACAGTATTCAGAAGTCTGAGGCAGGAGGATCATAAGGTCCAGGTGAGCTTAAAACATTCCTTAAATCAAACCAAACCAAACCTTCCTCTGACTAGCTTTCATAGTACCAGAAGATATTGTGCAACCTTATAAAGAAGAGAAGCAACCAGCTCTCCTGCCCAGCCACAATCTCTAAAAACTATATGAATGACCAGCATGGCATGACAACCTTAAAAGTGCTATAGTAGTATGCATACCTTAGTGTTAACCAATAGCTAACTATATGTAAGCCCTGCTTAGGTAGAGGAAAAAAAAAAAAAAAAAACCATACCTAGTACTGGAAATCTAGCCAACTTGCTCATGGCTAGAGAATTCATGGATCTCAGAGAAGAACCGACAACTACCGCTTAATGAAATTGGAAGAATTCCTAATGATATTCTAAATCTTTATCCTTTTATCCACAGATAAGTATAGTTTTCATCTCTCATTAGGGAAACTTCCTCTTGCAACAGAAAATAAAAGACCATTATAGAAAACCATAAGCAATTAAGATGCAGAGTTCTGGTGCCAGGTTTCTATTGGATTCATCTACAGAACACTCTGGCAGCTAAGGCTCAAAGAATATTATAGAGGAGAGGATGGAAAGACTCTAAGAGACAGAGAATTCAGGAGTTTTCTGTGAGAGTATGTCTCTTCCTAATGAAAGAAACTACACACATAAAGTCTAACTAACATGATTGCCTAAACATGAGCTGAAGAAGCACAATAATAGACATGAGAAATTGGATAGATAGAGAAAAGCCCACAAGGCCTCAAAGCTACATAAAGAACAACTGGCAACTAAGGGTTCTCAGATGGGTGGAATATCCTTCTCTAGGAAAGACACACCAGTTGCTAATATAATTCCAAATGGCTAGCCCTGAAAACATGCATACAAGTAACATTTTATAGACTGAGAAACTTATTTGTAGAAAACACATATGCATATATATAGATATATGCATGTAAGGACAATTTAAAAAGAGGTCATGAATTTGAACAAGCCAGAAAGAGTATACAGTAGAGATAGGAGGAAGAAAAGGGAAAGCAGAAATTATGTAATTATATTATAATCTCCAAAATGTTTAAACATATGGAGAAGATTCTCTTCTGACCTTCTGTCTTAGGACACTACTATGATTATTGCAAGTTGGAAACTTTTATTATTCAATCAAAGTTAGAAAATCACCTTTCTTTGTCAAGTATCTTTATTAATGGTTTAAAATCATTCTTCACTCATCTTTTGTATCAACATTTGAAATATGTAAATTATTCTATGTAATAATGTATAAAATAAAAAATATGTGAATAAATTTGTTAGTCGTGGGAAGACATTATATAGGTAAAGAGTATATTGATGAGCATTCATGGAATAGAAATCTATAAACTTTAATTAAAAAATGCAAAAATGAAATAGAACTAGTATCTGTTGTATAATTTTCCTAAGAGGTACTATGTTTAATGCTTAAAGAGAATCATTTCAATTAGTTAAAAAGACTGCCATTTTCATAGATATAGGTTGAGAAATAAAATTGAGAATAAGTATCCTGTCTGAGCCTCCATATTTTGCAAAAAGAAGGATGTGATAAAGAACAATGTTTCTATCAATTCTGTATTGCTCCCTTCCTTCCGACCTACAGAATATAAAGATAATTGCAGAGAAATGATCCTATAACTATAATGGTATTCTTCTTTTAAGTCTGAAAATATCAAAGGAAGGTAACATTCTTTAGAAAACACGAACAGAGGAGATAGTCAAAGAGCAGTGAGAGTCAGGAATCATTGAACATGCTTACTTGGTAGCTCAATATCTTTCTCAACAAATTAAACAACATCCACCATGAACATCACTAGAAAATCAAAACTAACTCTATATGTTTCAGATGATCTATCATACATAAATGATTACAGAGAAAAGAAAGTAAGAGGTGAAGACATAGATGAAAAGAAAAAAAGGGTGGGGAAAAGAATATGTTCTCCTAGTTGATATGAAGTCACTGTTAACCTTCATATCAAAGATAAGACAAGAGACATATGAGAAATCAAGAATCTAATTTTACTCATAAGCATAGTTGAGATATCATGAATAAAATATTAGCAAACTAAATCTAGTCAGGTATAAATATTTATGTCTTTCATAATCAATATAAGTTTATTCTAGGAACACATGTTTAGTTTAACTTTAGACTCTCTATTATTATAATTCCTATAATGAATATATTAAAAGAATAAAACAGTATTGCATTTCAATATGTTCAGAAATATTTTCAATAAATATAACCTTGACACTTTCATTTTCAACAGGCTCAAAAATACCTGATTTTGTTTTATTTTAATTCTATGTATTAGCTACTTTTCTTGTTGTTGGACAAAACATTTTTCTGACAAAGCAACTAAAAATCAAAAGGACATATTTTGTCTCAAAGGTCAGAGGAAAACAGTCCATCATGGCAGGCAAGGGAAGAAGGATGGAGCAGCTTGGTCTAAGACACCATGCAGAAAGCAGAAAGAGAGTAAATCTCTGTGCTCAGCTGGCTTTTCCTCCTTCCTTCCTTCCTTCCTTCCTTCCTTCCTTCCTTCCTTTCTTTCTTTTTCTTTCTTTCTTTTCAGAGTCCTGCCTCACACATTCAGAGTGGATCTTAACACCCAATCAAACCTCTTTAAACATGTCTTCCTGGGCTCACCTAAAATTAAATCTCACTAATGCGATGTGTATTCCTTAGTACAATGGAAATTAACCATCAAAACCAATAATGGTCTCTGTCTACCTGAATCCTTTAGCAAAATCATGCTTTTGATGAACATTAAAAATATTACTCTTATTATCATATCAAACCAAATCAATCTACAACAATTTTTATACTTAAAATTCAACTGAAGCAAAGTGACCATAAAAAAATAAATATTATAGATATATTTGGAGAACCACTTCTATTTTTCCCTGCAATTTCTAACTACAAATTCATCTGAAGTATGTGTGTGTGTGTGTGTGTGTGTGTGTGTGTGTAAAAGCCTTTGTTTATGTAATGATTCTGCTTTATTTGCTTATTGTTGAGGGAAATATATTTTAAAATTTGACAAGGCTTTGTATTCTATCTGTAACTGTAAGGACTTATCTAACAGAAAAAAAAAAACAAAAAACAAAAACAAAAAAAAAAAAACAACTGAGCCACACACAGGGAACAGGAAATATATTAAAATATTTTCGAACTGCACAAAAATGAACATTCATGTGGCTGCCTAACCAAAGAACATTCTTCCTTATCATTGAGTCAGACATTCAACACATATGTCAAACTAAACATGTTACCAATTTTATTATTTTACCTATAATTTTAAAAGTTGGGAGAATCCTACTTTTTTTTCTTCCATACTTTATTTACATTTCAAATGTTTCTCCCTTTCCAGATCTCCCCCTTTGGAACCTCCCCATTCCCTTCCCCTTCCCCATGCCACTATGGGGGTATTACTCCACCTACTCACCCATCCACTCTTTTCTTCCCTCCTTGGCATTCTCCTATACTGGGGGATCTAACACCCTAAGGCCCAAGGGCCTCTGCTCCCCCTGATGTTTAACAAGGCCCTCCTCTGCCACATATGATGGTATACTTAAGTGACCCAAAAAACTCCACCAGAGATCTGCTACAGCTGATCAACAACTTCAGCAAAGTGGCTGGATACAAAATTAACTCAAGCAAATCAGTAGCCTTCCTATACTTGAAGGATAAACAGGTTGAGAAAAAAATTAGGGAAATGACACCCTTCACAATTGTCACAAACAATATAAAATATCTTGGTGTGACTCTAACCAAACAAGTGAAAGATCTGTATGACAAGAACTTCAAGTCTCTGAAGAAAAGAAATCGAAGAAGACCTCAGAAGATGGAAAGATATCCCATGCTCTAGGATTGGCAGGATTAATATAGTTAAAATGGCCATCCTGCCAAAAGCAATCTACAGATTCAATGCAATCCACATCAAAATACCAACTCAATTCTTCATAGACTTAGAAAGAGCAATTCTCATATTCATATGGAATAACAAAAAACTCAGGATAGCAAGAACTATTCTCAACAATAAAAGGCCTTCTAGGCTAATCAGCCTCCCTGACCTCAAGCTGTACTACAGAGCAGTAGTGATAAAAACTGCATGGTATTGGTATAGTGACAAGCAGGTAGATTAATGGAATAGAATTGAAGACCCAGAAATGAACCCACACACTTATGGTCACTTGATCTTTGACAAAGGAGCTAAAACCAACCAGTGGAAAAAAGACAGCATCTTCAACAAATGGTGCTGGTTCAACTGGTGGTCTACATGTAGAAGATTGCAAATTGATCCATTCCTATCTCCCTGTACAAAGCTCAAGTCCAAGTAGATCAAGGACTTCCACATAAAACCACATACACTGAATCTAATAGAAGAGAAAGTGGGGAAAAGTCTCAAACACATGGACACAGGGGAAAAGTTCCTGAGCTGAACACCAATGGCTTGTGCTCTAAGATCAAGAATCAACAGATGGGACCTCATAAAACTACAAAGCTTCTGTAAGGCAAAGGACACTGTAAATAGGACAAAACGGCAACCTACAGATTGGGAACAGATCTTTACCAATCCTACATTCGACAGAGGGCTAATATCCAAGGTATACAAAGAACTCAAGAAGCTAGACTCCAGAGATCCAAATAACCATATCAAAAAATGGGGAACAGAGCTAAACGGAGAATTCTCAACTGAGGAAACTTGAATGGCTGAGAAGCACCTAAAGAAATGTTCAACATCCTTAGTCATCAGGGAAATGCAAATCAAAACAACCCTGAGATTCCACATCACACCAGTCAGAATGGCTAAGATCAAAAACTCAGGTGACAGCAGATATTAGCAAGTATGTGGAGAAAGAGGAACATTCTTCTTTCCCTTTCTAGTGGGAATGCAAGCTGATACAACCTCTCTGGAAATCAGTTTGGCAGACCCTCAGAAAAATGAACATAATACTACCTGAGGAGAATCCTACTTTTAAACAGAATTTGGCTTCATCTCTTTGTAATATCTGCATGGTTGTTGTCTAAAATATGACACTCTTCCTCTTTCTTCACTTTTTTAACAATGCCCTTTGAATTATAGAATATGATTCATGTGGAAATATTGGCATTTATAAAAAAATAAATGACTTGTGTCTTTCACTCTATCTTTACATTGGCTTTGAAGTACTAGACAAATAGTGCTGACCTGGCATGGTCATGGTCAACTTTTTGTTTTTTCTATCAAGAACCACTTCTTTTATGTTTCAGATTGCCCTAGTTTTAAAATTCCAGGCAGAGAAATTGTTCACATTAAAATGTAGCCCATAGATGAGCTAAAAACTTAGTTCAATGGAAACTCCCAGAAATCTATGAGGGTCACTCTAACTAAAACTCCTGGCAATGGGGGCTTTGGGAGCCTGAACTGGCCATCTCCTATAACCAGGCAAGACTTCCAGTGGAGGGACCAGGACACAAACACAGCTACAATGTGTCCTGTCTAGAAGTTGTGCTGAGGTAAAGGAAGCACAGAAATTGTGGGAGGGAGCTGGGAAACTCCTACTAAAGAGGGAAGAAAGGATTGCAAAGGCCAGAGGGGTCAAGAACATCATAAGAAACCCCATAAAATCAATTAACCTGGTCTCATAGGGGCTCACAAAACTGAACTGACAACCAGGAAGCCTGAATGGGACTAACCTAGGCTCTCTGCATGAATGTTACAGTTGTGTAAGCTTGATCTTCGTGTGGGACTCCTAACTGTGGGAGCAGGGGTTATCTCTGAGTCTTTCGCCAGCTTTTGGGACCCGTTTCCTGCTACTGGGTTGCATTGTGCAGCTTTAATACAAGGGGTGCTACTTGGTGTACTATGTTTTGTTGATATCCATAGGATGTCTGTCCTTTTCTGAGTAGAAACAGAAGAGTGGATGGCAAGGAGGGAAAGAGAGGTGTAGAGGAGGGTCTGGAAGGAGAGGAGAGAAGGAGAAATTCTGCCAGGATGTTAAAAAATAAGATTAAAAACAAAATGCCAAGAAATTAATAAAATGTGACATGTAAAATAAATTTTAACAGAAAAATACAATTATTTTCATTAAATAAACACATTGAATGAACAAGTAATCAAAGACATCCTCAAAATGGATTTTGTCAAGAATGCAAAGTTTCTTTGTTGTTTCTGACACCATTCATGCTGTTGCCTTTAATTTCTTCTGTTTAAATTTTATCTCTACTCTCTCTCGGGTTCCTATAGTGATTGCTGTGCCCTTTTAAATTGAATGGAAGAAAACAGTTAGTGACATAATTGGAATTATTGAGATAGCTTAAAAATAATTATTTTCTCTTTTTCTTGTAATCAAGAATTGATCTCATTCACCAAAGTGAAAGCTGAGCTATTTGGAGTAATACTTCTTGTGTGCTCTACTTTTCATTTGCTTCATTCTGCAACTGTGTTGCCTGAACTATTGGATGCATTGGCCCTGTGATAATTTTTAGACTTAAATTTACATCATATGCCATATTCTTGGAATCTGAGATAGAGTGAATGCACCATGCCATGTTCAAATAACCTTAATTTAAGAATAGTTAAATCTTCTCTGAGCCACAATTCTAATGATAAGCTGTTTATAAAGGTCAAAATCAACATAAATAAAATGAAAGATTAAAAGTAAGGATTAGGCAGAACTGAATTGGCAAACAGAAAGGAAAATGAAGTCAAGCCTTAAGATACTGTCTAAATAGCAGATTATGATACAAATGAGCTAAGGTTAGACTGATATGGGTCATCTAACTTTGAAAGCAGTTGTAGTTAATCCATAAATGTGATTTCTCATATAATAAACAACCAGATATTAACATACAATATGCAATAGTTTTATAAATGCATGGAAATTAAAATAAATAAAATGAATAATTCACCCATTTAAAACATTTTATAGGACATGAAACTATCTTATTTTTCTGCAAGGAAGGGAGGAATATGGTCAGCATAGTATGTCAATTTTACAGTTATATGATGCCTTTCGGAAACTATAAATAATTACAAAAATTAGAACATGCTGATCAAATATTATCTAATGAATAAAACTTAATTTTCAGAAGCACAAGTAGTAAATACTCTAATTTAACATTTCATTAACTTAAAACTGAAATAATAAGACAAGTTAAAAATAATAGAAAAAGAAATTTCACTTTTTTTGATATTACTTCCTTAAAATTGTGTTTATTCATTAGCCTTATCTATGTGTACTGGGATTCTGTTGATGAACAATACAACTCTACTGGTTGGTTTTGTGTGTCAACTTGACACAAGCTGGAGTTATCACAGAGAAAGGAGCCTCTCTTGAGAAAATGCCTCCATGAAATCCAGCTGTAAGGCATTTTCTCAATTAGTGGTCAAGGAAGGAGGGCCCTTTGTGGGTGGTACCATCCCTGGGATGGTAGTCCTGGGTTCTATTAAAAAAAAAAATCAATCTGAGCAAGCTAAGGGAAGCAAGTCAGTAAGTAAAATCCCTCCATGGCCTCTGCATCAGCTCCTGCTTTCTGACCTGCTTGGGTTCCAGTCCTGACTTCCTTTGGTGATGAACAGCAATGTGGAAGTGTAAGCTATATAAACCCTTTCCTCCCCAACTTGCTTCTTGGTCATGATTTGTGCAGGAATAGAAACCCTAACTAAGCGAACAACCTATTTCTTGCTGGAGTGGAACTGTTAACTCAGAAGAGAAGATGGAATTTACTCATTAACTCATTCACCTGCTCAACAAGAAGACAGACATCAAATACTCAAAGGTAGGAACACTCCAAGACAAGAACAAAACACTATACCATACAACAGTGACTTAAATATTAAGGCACATAAAAAAGGAAAATTGATATAAAACAGTTTTCCAAAGAATAAAATCAGTAAGGGGAGATTTATGTAACAAATTATATAAAATATTGGTCAAAAGCATATGAAATAAGAGTGAGTAGTGTAAACAAAGAGCAAGCAAGGGCTAGACCTAGGCTTCCCTCACCTATGATGCAGACATGTAACTTCACCTTCATGTGGGTCCCCAACAACTGGAGGGGGCTGTCCCTTAAGCTAATGCCTGTCTGTGGAATCCATTCCCCTAACTGGGCTGCCTTGTCTGGCCTCACTGGGAGAGGATACGCCTACTCCTGAAGTGACTAGATGTGTCAGGTTTGGGTGATACCCAGGTGGGCTTCCCAACTTTCAGAGAAGAAGGGGAAGGGAGCTGCATGAGGCAGGGATGAGAGGAAAAGGGGGCAGATATTGGGATGTAAAATGAATCAATAAATTAATAAGAAAAGTGAGTGGCATAAAAATTAGGTGTGTGTGTGTGTGTATGCTTGACATTGAGTTGATTCTAAATTCAGTAACTGTTGATAGACCTTGTAACATTCTAGTCTGCTATGACAATATTGTCCAGCCACAAGTTTCACAGTGTTATGTGAGAGCTATCAAAAGAATCTAAGGAAGCACAGTTTTGTGAAAGTGTTACAGGCATGGATGAGATATGGCTCTGTCACAAAGCCCACAGAGAACATGTAGATAACCCAACATTTGTTTGAAATTTCACAAAAGATAAGGAGGTGTTTTTACAGGCAGAATCAGACATAACACTCTGGTAAGACATGATAAAAGATTTGGATTTTGACACTGGGTTAATGTTGGGCTTTAGAAATATCTGAGGAAGGTACCGACATGGTGAGATTTAAAAATCAAATGGGTGCTGATTAGAGAGTGAGCCACTGGAAAAGCTGATTGGGAGCTTAAGCAGAAAGATAGAGTCTCCATGACAGAGGTCAGGACTTGAGGAGAAGATGAGAGCAGCAGACAGAATGACGTTCCGTTATCTCAGTCAGGAGACCTCTAACACAAGGACCATCAGACATAAGCCCAGCCTTAAAAACAAACCTTTTGGACACTTCTTTTCTATATATCTGAGAGTATAGTGGAAGGGAGGAATGGGGAGTTATTAGGGTGGGCCTCTGTTGTATTGATGTTCTGGCTGGTGGTGAGGGAATCCCATCTTCACCCTGGTGTGTGAATCCTCAAAACAGCATCAAACCTGTAACTGCAAGTCCCCTTATATAAAATGAGAAAGGTTAAGTTTCTTTGTTCAAAATTTAAGGAGTATCAACACCTAAGAGATTTGACTTAAGAAGACTGTAAAGGACCAGTACAGAATGAGCAGTGAACAGTGTCTAGTAAATCTGCAGGAAAAGACTGTCTTGTGAAAGTATGGTCATTTTCCACTGAGGACCTTCATAGTGGCAGCATCAGCAGTGATGAGAAAAATTGGTTTTAAATTGGATTAAAGCATACAAGGGTTTTACTAAACGTAGGCAGTTTGTGTAAAATATTCTTTCAGAAAAGGGATATGTTTTTAAAGTATGTAACTCAAAACCCAGGAATAAAATATAACAAACTAAATTGTATGTCTATCATGAAGTTGCAAAATAAATAGAATATTTAAAATAAATATTTATTAAAAAGTTCCTAAAAGTATAAACATAAAAAGTTAAGGACAAAAATAATTTTTAGGAAAAGAAATCATCAACAAGAGCTTAAGAAGTTGTTAACTATCATTAATTACTAAAATGGTGAAATCAGGAAGCCAATATCTAGGTTTCTTATTAAACACAATAATGCTTTAATTACAAAATAAAGGTAGTCATTAAAAAGCCAAATGTCAATGAGAAATATGAACTTTGGGATTCCATCATTATGACAACTTCATAAATGTCAAACCCCTAAACTAATAACAAACAATAAATCTCCCTCTCAGAAATATGTTCTGGGATAGTGAACTACTGAAACAGTGCATCAGTATGAAGGCAGACAATTCTTTTACAAACATGTGCAGGGGTCTTCAGGGAAGAAAGATCCAGCAGATATAGAAATTGCCATAGTTATGTAGGCTTGTTAAAAATGGGAGACTATTAAAGTTAAAGTTACTTTCTTATTATTCATCAAGTACCTGTCAGAAGGAGCTTCTGGGTTGGAGGGATAAAGAGTTTATTCTGCTTCATAGTTTAGAGTATCCAGCATAAAAGAGAAGGCAGGGTGGAGTGGTCCATCCTTGTAGGTGAAAGTGTGAGCTGGTGGTTTGTTCACAGGACACACAGACCACAAACCAAAACTCTGATAACCTCACTTCTTAAAGCTCAGCTTTTGCCAGCCAAGTCCTTCCTTCTTTGGGTTTTTCCAGCCTTTAAAGAGCTCTACAACCTGAAAGCCTGTGAGGAACACTTCAGATTCAAACAGTAAGAGAGTAGAAGGAGCCAGAAGAGAGAGATGCAGAGATCCACACTACTTGCAGAGAATAGGTGGATGGGTACAGAATAGTTCACTCTGAAGCAATAGCAAAGCAGTTACATTTGTAAGTAGAAGCAGGAAGGAAGGAGACAGGTGCACATGCCAGAATGGCAGCAGACTTGGTGGTAAGAGATGGACACATTTCACGTGGACCTTGTTTATATTCCCTGCAACTTTAGAAGAAAACTCTTAGCTGGTGAGAACTGTAAGGGTTGAAATGAAGTTAGATATCAAGGAAAGTAAGAAATAGTGACCAAATAAAACAGATCAGTAGTAAATTCTACAAGTATCAACTCAAATTGTGTCAATTTATGGGTTATCACTTACTTTTACCTGTCTGTATAGGTGAATAGAGAGACCATAGGTCAATGATTTTGAAGAACAAAGATATAGGGATTGAAGGTGTATTGGAGATATGGTAGCTAGGATGAAATACCAAAGAGTCAAAATTGTTTCAAAGTGGAAAGAAAGAGAAACTCTATAGGAAGAAAATGAACAGTCAATATGAGACAAGATGTCACTGTTTTAGGGATAGAAAACAGACAAATAGGTGATCTTAGATGCTGTTGAAGATTAGATACTTAATTATAAGATACAAAAAGTTCTTGTTTCCAATTGATACGATACAGTTTGTGGGTGATATTTTCCTTATGATAATATTGCACTAAATTCTGCAAGTGTGTTAAAGATTTTGAGTTTTCATACTCAGCTTCAAATAAATCATATTCTAGAATAACTTTTGGGGTGACCAATAGGTTTTCTTTAAAAAGTAGACTTTATTTTTCAGAAGTGTTCAATTTAGAACAAAGTGGAATGCAAATTCTCATCTCTCACAGACCTTTAACCTTCCATACTATTAGCTGTCCTTTATCACGAGGATATGTTTTCTATAGCTGATGGAATTATATTGAGAAAAAGTAAGATCATAAGTTAATACTTAGGTCTTTTATTTTTAAAACCTATGCACTTTACCAGACAGTACAGGACATATTTATAATCCTAGTACTCAGGCAGCTGAGGCAGGAACATCAAAGGTTCAAGGCCATCATAGTGAGACCTTTCTTCAAATAAACAAAACTAAAATCCATGGGTCTTAACAAGTTCATAATCACTCATCTTGTCATTATAGAACCCTAGGGAGTACTTTCATTGCCCTAAGCATTCCTGATTCCTCTTATTCAACCACCCGCAGTCTTAATCTCTCTAGTGATCACTGATCTTTTTACCGTCTAAAGTATTCCTTTTCTAGTATTTTACAGAGTCAGAATAATGCAGTTTATTTCTTCAGACTGACTGGTTTCTCTTAGAAATATGCATTTAAATCTCTTGCATGTGTTTATTCTGCTGACAGCTCATTTACTTCCATTGCTTCTCTATTCCTTTGATTGAATGTGAGAGAGGTGTTTATCCTTTCACCTACTAAAATATATCCCGGTTCCTTCCAACTCTGACCACTTATGGATAAAAGAGCTATGAACACCTGTGGGTTGGCTTTTGTGGAAACATAGTTTAACTGTTGAGAGTCATGATTTCTGGTTTATATGATAAGCACAGGCTTATCTTATGAAAACCTGCCAAACTGCCTTGCACAAATCTTTTATCATTTTACAGCTCCCAGCTGTGAAGAGACTCAATCTCTGCATCCTTGGCAGCAAGGATGTTGTTTTAGATTTTCGACATTATAATACATAAATATTTTATCTAATTGTTTAATCTAGAAATTTGCTAATATCACATAATATTGAAAATCTCTTCATATGCTTACTTACCATATCTGTAATAAATTTTATTTAATGAAGTATTTGATCATTTTTTGCCTAATTTTTAATCAGATCATTCATTTCTCATTTGTTGAGTTTTAAAATTTCTGTATATTTTATACTAATCTTTTTTACCAGATAATTGAAACTATTTCTCCACAATCTGTGATATGACTCTCATTCTTTTAATAGTACTACTTGAAGAGCAGAAACCCCTCCATTTTAACAAAGGCTAGCATATCAGTTACCATCTTTTATGGATTGTGTTTAGTGTTGTATTTTAAAAGCCACTGCCAAATGGAAGTTTTTCTGGACAGACAGACAAATAACAGGTGGGGACTCTAAAACAATGGAATACATTTAAAAAAGTGAACACAGACATAAAAATTGTTTGTGGAATTGCAAGCTGGTACAACCACTCTGGAAATCAGTCTGGTGGTTCCTTAGAAAATTGGACATAGTACTACCTGAGGATCCAGCTATACCATTCTTAGGCATATACCCAAAAGATGCTCCAACACATAATAAGGACACATGCTCTACTATGTTCATAGCAGCCTTATTTATAATAGCCAGAAGTTGGAAACAACCCAGATGTCTCTCAATAGAGGAATGGATACAGAAAATGTTGTACATTCACACAAAGGAGCACTACTCAGCAATTAAAAACAATGACTTCATGAAATTCACATGCAAATTGATGGAACTAGAAAATATTATCCTGAATGAGGTAACCCAGTCTCAAGAGAACACACATGGCATGTACTCACTGATAAGCAGATATTAGGCAAAAAGCTTGAAATACCCACAATACAATTTATAGACCATATGAAGTTCAAGAAGAAGGAAGACCAAAGTGTGGATGCTTTAGTCCTTCATAGAACAGGGAACAAAATACTCACTGAAGCATGAGAGGGACTTGGGAAGAAGATGGGGGAGG
This sequence comes from Rhynchomys soricoides, assembly GCA_019843965.1. NCBI lineage: Eukaryota > Metazoa > Chordata > Mammalia > Rodentia > Muridae > Rhynchomys > Rhynchomys soricoides. The sequence continues at coordinate 21,994,210 of JADRCH010000011.1, forward strand.
GGAAAAAGGGGTCAGGATCAGGTATGGGAGGAGACTGGAGTGACATACAGAGGCTCAGGAAATTGAACAGAGGTGTGTAGCAATGGAGAATGGGAAACTGGGGGTAGCCACCAGAAAGTCCCAGATGCTAAGAAAGCAAGAGGCTCCCAGGATCCAAAAGGGATGACATTACCTGAAATACTCAACAACCAGGAGGGAGAATCTATAGAGACCATTTCCAGAATGTAGGCAAGGCCCCTGGTTGAGGCATGGGATCACCCACTCATCTCCAAAATTTTAACCCAGAATTGTTGCCGTCTAAAGGAAATGCAGGGACAAAGAGTGGAGCAGAGACTGAAGGAAATGCCATACAGAGACTGCCCCACATGGGGATCCATCCCATCTGCAGACACCAAACTCAGACAATATTGCTGATGCCAACAAGTGCTTGCTGATAGGAGCCTGATACAGCTGCCTCCTGAGAAGCTCTGCCAGAGCTTGACAAATACAGTGGTGGATGCTTGCAGCCAATCATTGGACTGAGCACAGGGACCCCAACAGAAGAGTTAGGGGAAGGACTGGAGGACCTGAGGGGTTTGCAACCGCATAGGCAGAACAACAATATCAACCAACCAGACCCTCAGTGTTCTTAGGGACTAAACTACCAACCAAAAAATACACATGGATGGACTCATGGCTCCAGCTAATGGATGACCTTATCTAGCATCAAAGGAAGGAGAGGAGAGACCCTTGGTCCTGTGAAGGCTTGATGCCTCAGTGTAGGGGAATGCTAGGGTGGTGAGGTGGGAGTATGTGGGTACGTGGGGGAGCACCCTCATAGAAGTAGGGGAGGGGGAGGAGATAAGGGTTTGGGCGAGGTGAAACTGGGAAAGGGGATAACAGTTGAAATGTAAATAAATAAATATCCAATAAAATTTTTTTAAAAATACTGAGGAAAGGAGGGTAAGAGAAATGTGTTTTCCACCTTGTGGTTTAAACAGGCAAAACGGTTACATTATGAAAGAGGATACTGGTAATATCTTTAGAGCGTAAAGATAGCAGAGGGAAGGAGAAAGCAAGTCAGGAGACCAGAGTGCTGTGCCCAGCACTGGCAGTGCTAGTTGTGTGGACATTTTGTGTCATTCTGCTCCAGTTCCATATTTTTAGGTGTTGTGTTTGAATGCAGTGAGTAAAGCAAAATATTTATTGGAAAAAAATAAATTTTATCTTTATGGATGAAACTTTTAACATATTGGGTTCTCAAATTAGTAAAAACAAAAGAAAACAAGAAATTCCAGCAGAAATTTGTTATTTTTGAAGTCTTTTGATTCTTTTTAAAATTAATTAATGAATGAATTAATGTCCCAAATGCTGCCACCTCCCCAGTACCTCCTCACAGACTCCCTCCCACCTTTTCTCTTCCCTTAGACTCCGAGATGATCCCCCCTTCCTGTGGGTATCCCCACCCTGGCTTCAAGTGCCAAGTCTTTTGATTCTTAAGGAAGAAGCTCAAAATTATATCATATTTTCCCACTCTTCTGACCAAAAAAGATTGAAACCAGATATAAATAACCAGCTCTTGGGATGTAGTTCTGCTGGGCAAAGCAGTTGATTTATGCTGAGGAATTAGACAATAAACTTGCTATATCTCTTAACCAAGCTCCGTGACTTTGGTGATTGGATCAAAGTATACATTTTCTCAAATTGGGTAGATTACCTTTGACAATATATCATCACAATATCCCCAAATTTCTGAAGATTGTGACAAAAGCATCTTTTGTCTTGAGTACACTTGAAATACTAACAGCCTCAAAGAATTGACTCAGGCCAATTAAATGTTGCTTAATTTAATTGCCCTTCAGAGGATTTTATAAGATCACATTTATGTGGTTGATGCTGGATTTTTCCCCTGAAGGAACATCTGATTTTTAGTTCCTTGTACAAGAAGCAATTGACCTTTTGCTGGGATCAGAAAGCAAAGAAGAATGAAAAGCCCTTATGCCTCCCGCCAAGGATCTTGTGACAGAAAACCTGGACTGATAGGCAGGGTGCTGTGAATAGTCACTGATGTAGACAAATTGGTTCCTGGACAGAACAGGTGGAACAAGGAGCCAAAGATTTTTCAGTTATACTGGTGAGAAGAAGCAGTTACCAGATCTGAGCCTGCCATTCTCTTTCCACTCATTTAGAATGTAATTGCAAGTTATATCCATGTATATATTTAGTACCTTGGATTTTCACTTATAAAATCCAGGAATACTATGATATATTATATGCCATAGAAAACTATTAGGAAGATCTTTCCTAAAATTGATAAAGATCTTTCTGAGACATTGGGCTTCTGTAAAGTCATGTATTATTATTTTTACCAAATTACCTTCAATATGAGTTTTATACAGTTCCCTTAAATCTCTCCATTCTCAACTCAACCTTGGGTCATGGTTTTTAACAAGGCCCATCCCTTCTGATGAGTTGCACATGCTTGGATATTCATGTACAAAGTTTGTCATTACTAACCATTTGTAGAATATCTTTGAGTTGTTCTGAATTGCATACTAGAGATACTAGGGCTAAACTAATAGGTAATCCTTGGGCTCTTAGATAAGAAGGGATTGTTAACATTTAATGACCAATTTTCTTTTTTTTTTCTGAATAGACTAACATGTGGGAAATGGTCCTGAATTAATGGAATGGCTATCTGAATACAAGGCCATTTGGAAACTGATTATAAAATGAATATACAAATCACAGACAGAATAAGTTCTGCACTGAAATGAAAAATAAGAGAGCAATGGATTAGAAAACCACTCCAGTTGAAGCTTAGTCTTACGGAATTTTCTACCCAGCATCTACTAATTAATAATAAATCGTAAAGTAGGAGAACAACAGCAGCAATTACCACAGAACATAAGTGATATGGTGACATTAGATAAATAGAAGTTACAAGGCAGTGTTTCCTTTTTGAGAGTAAAAACTGATATTCAGGTTAAGACAAGTAAATAAATGGTACTGTAACAAAATAACACAAGAACATCTGTGAAAAATGCAAATTATGAAAAACAGCCTTGGAGTTTAGATTTTTTTAAAAAGCAGGGTTGAAGATACAGCCCAGAGAAGGCCTCTCCTTACGTGCTGAAAGTTCAAGGTTTTATCTTCAGTATCATCACATAACCCAAACGACAGGAACAGATGAAGAAAAAATCAAATCATCCAAAGAAATCTTGGAGAAATGTTCTGACTAAGGACGATGCTATAGAATCAATGGCATCTAGTCAGTTGTGATTGGATAGAGAGGCTATAACTAATAGAAGAAAATAAAGAGGCAGTAGAGAGTAAATGTAGTTGCGTTGCAAGTTAGAACAAGACTGGTTGAGTACATCAAGGATTCAAGATAAGGACATTATAGCTGGTGAAATGACAGGATCTAGAAAGAGATTCTGAATGCAACCCCAAGTTAGTGTTGATTGTCAATTTGAAGCATCTAGAATCATCTGGGAAGAGAGTTTCAATGAGGAATCTACATTAAGTTGGTATATGGTTGTGGCAATTAGGGATTTTTTTCAGTTGGGTTAATTGAACTGGGAAGACACACTCTGCATGTGGGAAGCACCATTTCATATGCTGGGCCGAATCAAAAAGGAGGGAGGAATTAAGCATTAGCAAGCAATATATTCTCCATCTCTCTGCTTTTGAATGGGTGTAACTAGCTGTTTCACATTCCTGATGCCTTGACTTCCCTGCAGCACTTGGAACTGTGAGATAAACTAAATCCTTTCTGCCCCAGATTGCTTTTGTAATGGTGTTTTAAGACAGCAACATAAAGGAAATGGGACAGGTGGTAAACCAAGAGGGAACCAGATGCCAGAACCGAGGAAGAGGTTGTACTCACATGTAATGTGTAGAAAGTGCTGGATTATGAGAAATGGAAGAGAAGAAGTGAGGGGAATAGTGAACTGTGTTTGTTGTGACAGTTACAGAGGAGGAAGATGAAATCTCTACACAAAGAATGGCAGCAGTTAATAAAAGGTCATTCCCAATTCCCTGTTTCAGAGACTGAAGCTATTACAGCCACTGCTACTAGACTACTTAGAAACTGCAGTGCAAACATATTTGTACAAATAAAATGATAAAACCTGACAAGGCAATTTACAAGCTAACACTCTAAAGTAGAAAAATAAGCCCCTAATTCCAAGGAAAAATATTGAGTATAATTATGACACAACTATATTTCAACCAAAAAATTTTCTAGTGGGAGAAAGATATACACACTTGAGTCGAAATACAAACTCATTTCCAGAAATTTGCTGAATTCCAGGAAACCAAAAAGTCTGAGTTAGAAAATCTGTGAGCACTGGTAGATGGTTATAAGAGATCAAAGGGTTCTGATCTTGACCAATCTTGGTTCTATAAACCAGTGTGAAAAGTCAGAAGGAAAAGAGAAAAGAAATTAGATAAATTCTATTTGTCTTCTGACTACAGAGATCACTTTTGTCATTGTCATTTACATAAACTCCACTTCTAAGAAGTGGAGAGAGGAATGTGGACTCATGGGATATTTATATCACAAAATACTAACGACAAATAAACAAACCATACAACTAAGACACCAGCCTCAGACCTTCTCACAGCTCTGTGTAATGATGCACAACTTTAATTTCTGCACTTTGAATACTGAGGCTGTGAGATCATAAGTTTGAGTACAACACAGATTATATAGTGAGGCATTGAAGAAAAATAAAACTGTGTATGAATTCACTTCCATCAATGAATAAGTGCAGATAAGTGAAATGTTTGCATGATAGACAAACATCAGTAGAAAAGGATAATTTCCAATTTCAGTGTGGTCAGTGGCTACCAGATCGTTATTATTCCATTTTTCTTTCTTTGTCTGGCTCTCTTGCAGCTGTGTCTGCTAGTGAAGACAGTAGTACAAAGTGGGACTCATGGTGTCAGTGTGGGTCCAAACTATGACAGTCTGTACTTGTAGTCTGCCTTCTTCATCACTGCTTAAAAGGATATTCTAGAGCAGTGGTTCTCAACTTCTTAATGCTGTGCCCTTTAGTGGCTACTTCATGACTGCAATTTTGTTACTGTTATGAATCATAATGTTCCAATGGTCTTAGGCAACTTTATAAAAGGGTCATTTGATCCTCAAAAGGATCATGATCGAATGGTTGAGAACCACTGTTCTAGAGCAACAGGTTAAATATTATTGGCTTCAGAATTATTTAATACTCATAAAAGTTATTGATCATTCAAAAGGGATCTCTCTCTCTCTGAACATGGACATGTATGTATGTTTACAGGCCAGAGGTCAGTGTCTGGTGTTTCCTTCTCTTGCTTTCCATCTTTTTTTTTTTGAATAAGGCTTCACTAAAGCATGAAGATAAGCAATTTAGATGGACATCCAGTCCCTAGGGACTGCCTTATCGCTGTCATCCCAACTCGAATATGTGCTCCATGTCTGGCATTTTTTGTTTGTGGGCAATGAGCAGCAAACTCAGGTCCTAATAATACTCATGTAATTTACTGGCTGAGTCATTTCTCCAGCACTCAAAGACTATATTTTTTAATGTGAAATATATCTCCTGTTACTTACAATATTATAAGTATTTATAATATTTACAAATGTGAAAAAGTTAAAGAACTAATAAATATCCATTAATGTATTTTAAAATACCAAGTTATGATAGGTTAATTTAAAAGACATTTTAAATCCAAAATTTTAAATTTATGAGCAGAGAGAACACTAATGTACATTTTTGCAAATTTATTTTTGTATGACTTAATTTAAGATAGCTATCTTTTCATATCTGCTTCTGCCTATGAAAATCCAAATAAATACCTAGAAAATTAAAGAATATGTTTTTGAGAGAGTATCTCACTATGTAGTCCAGGAAGAACCTGACTCTGTGACACTCAGCTTCCTGAGTGGTGAGAATTATAGGTGCATCACCATGTCTGGTTCAGAAAATATCTTACCATTATTTGGATGTTTTTTAATCATCTATGAAAACTCCTTATTTTCCTTCAAGTATCCTTGCAGCATACAATTCAAATCACACTAATTCTATTATATGAAAATCTACATCATTATCTGGGATTTTGAGTGAACTGTTTATTAATACTTAATTTCAAAATATAATATAATTGCCATTTGCACAGAATCACTTGGTCAGCTTTATGAATCTTCCAGATGTTGAAGCATTTCATCAAAACAACATTGTTACATCTTTACTGGAAATCTTTCAAGCTCTTAGAGGAAAGTAAGCTTCAATTGTTCTAATTTTTACTAGAGACCTAAAATTTTACAATTTTCCACAAATGCAGTCAGCTACTGTCCTAATGCAATTATCTTATTCAGGTTTTTTGAGCAGTTTCTTTATACCACATAGTTAACTCTAAATTGCAAAAATTCTATCTTATAGAAGCTAAAGAAGATTGAGGGAGGAAAGATACTGGATCCACTTCAGCCCAACCTATCCAACAAAGGCATTTCCTTGAGATTAAATACTATACCTCCCTGTATAATAATGTTCTTTTATCTCTAGATCCTATTTCTTCATTCAAAAATTGAAAAACATTTCTACTCAAAGAATAAAATTTGTTGATAAGCAATAAAAATATTATATTAAAATTAATGTTTTTCTGTTTCATTGCAGGCATACTCAAGAGAAGCAACAGTGTTTCATGTAAGCCAGTGATAGCAAACAGAGCTCTGACAGCTTTTGTGGTGGAACATCAATCACTACCCTACTCTATGTGAAGACAACTGCATTTTTACCTTTTCTTCTGTACTCATGGTGCAAATGTCAACTCACTGAGAATAGATACACATGTTCAAATAGAACAAGAAAGCCAGACCCAGACTGAAGGTCCATAGCTGGAGAACTAAAGAGGCCAAAGAAGTAGAGTCACAAGTGGACAGGATATGGATGTTGGTTATCAGCCCTAACTGTATAAGATGAATTTTATTATCTTTCCATGTATATGTAACATAACTGGATAATATATACTCTATCATTACTCTGACTGGTCTTCCCTCCTCTTCCTTTTTCCCCATATCCCTCCCACTTTTCTTAATAGTTATTATTTATTTATTTATATGTCTATGTGCTTGCATGAGTTTATTTGCATGATGAGCCCACTTGTATATGAAGAGAGCAGAAGAGGGAGTTGGATTCCAAGAACTAGAGTTTTAAGTGGTTGTGAGGCTCCTGATATAGATGCTGGGAACTGATGTTGGTTCCTCTTCAAAGAGTATTGCGTGCTCAGAACTATTAAGCCATCTCTTCAACTCTCCTTTTATATATTCATTTAAAAATCTAGTTTCCTCACCTGAGGGAAATTATGTGATGTGTCTGTCATTTTGAGGCTGGCATATTTTGATTATATTCTGAAATTTTCCTACATTATTTTTCTCTTTTGAGAAATGATATTCCATTGCACATATGCACCGTATTTAATTTATCTAGCCATCTAGGGACACTTAGACTGATCCCATAACTTGGCAATTGTGTTCACTGAAGCCATAAGCTTGGGAATACAGGTATCTTTATTGTTCACTGATTGTGATTTCTTAAAGGCCTTGAAAGATTACCTGCAGATCTTACATAAACTAACTCTCACACCAAGGCAGTTTTATACTGTGACACGAGATGGCATAACTTTCTTTATAAGAGGCACATATGAATATTGATTGCTCACTGTGGCATTAAGATTCTGTATAGAAATCAGTACTTCCAAAACTAAAATGATGGAACATTAGGCTTGCACTGTGCTTAAGCCAAAGGTGATAAGGAATGAGATGATAATCTCTGAGCTGTAAGTTTCAAATTTGCTTTTTAAATTATTTCCTAAAAGTATTACCAGTGACAACTTGGATATAGGCCCCTGACCTCAGAATGCTTGAGTCTAGGGGAGTCATGAGAAAGAATGAGTATCACCACACATGTATGACTTCTGTTGTTGTTTTCATAAATATAAAAGAGGGATAATCTCAAGCAACAGTTGGTAGACATTTTGGTAGAAATAGAAAGAAAAATAAAACCCACAATGTGATTCTTTGAAAAGTATTAGGCAATTACCTCCAGGAAATTTTTGCCTAGAAAAAAATTATTGAAAAGACAAAGCTTGATAAGGTCTGCCTTAATACATGAGCAGAATAAGAGAGGGCCTTCTGGTTCTGTCTGATACTCTCAACAAGCAATCAAAAATGCTTCAGTGTTTCTTAGAAGAATGATCAAAATACTCACAGGAGGAAATATGGAGACAATGTGTGGAGAAGAAAAGGATATGCCATCCAGAGACTGCCCTATCTTGGGATACAACCCATATATAGCCACCAAACCCAGATGCTATTATGAATGCTGGAAAGTGCTGCTGATGGAAGCATGATAAGATGTCTCCTGAGAGGCACAGGTAGAGCCTGACAAATACAGAGGTGGATGCTTGCAGCCAACCGTTGGACTGAGCGTGGGGTTTCGGATGGAGTAGTTGGAGAAGGGACTGAAGGAGGTGAGGGGGTTTGTAGCCCCATGGAGGGAGTAACAGTGTCAACTGGCCAGACCCCCACCCCACCCGGGGCTCCCAGAGACTAGACCACCAACCAAAGAATACACATGGAGGGACCCATGGTGCTGGCCACATAGGTGGCAGAGGAGGGCCTTGTTGGCCATCAGTAGGAGGAGAGGCCCTTGGGCCTGAGGATGTTAGATGCCCCAGTGTAGGGGAATGCTAGGGAGGGAAGATAGGCGTGGGCTGGTGGGTGGGGGAATACCCTCACAGAGGCAGGGGGAGGGGGGGGGATGGGATAGGGAGTTTCTGAAGGGGAGACCTGGAATGGGAAAACATTTGAAATGTAAATAAAGGAAATATCCAAAAAATAAAAAGAAAAAAAGAAAAAAAATTGAAAAAAAAATGGAATTCAGAGGAAAGAGCATTAGTTAGAGTCATTGACATACAATTGACTAAAACCAACCAGTCCAAAACTCATAAAGTTTTCAAGAAAAGTAGATGGTTAAAGAAACTGGGAGCCCAAGTATACCTTACATTTATAATATATCCTTGGTCTCATTCAGTATGCAGCAGAATCAGCCTGGCAAAACCCAGGCTGCCTTCATCAGTTCTGACACTGAAGGAAAGAAGAAAAGCAAGATTTTCCCAAAGAATGGAGTCAGGGTTCTGGAAAGGACAAAGTGCTCTCTTCTAGAGAGTAGAGTCTATATAAGGAATAGCACTCTTCAACTACCAACACTAGGGGCACTGGGTCTTCATATCCTACCAGGGAAGGTTTCATTACTGTTACAGTCCAACACCTATCTGCTTCATCTGAGAATGCACTCTTGTTTTTATGTGAAAATATATTAGCATCTTTCACCTTGCTTCCAGAATGTGTTTGGTTTAAAATAAATGTACTTATAGCCGTTTCTGTTTTTTAGAAGGATTTATTCTTCCCTTTTATTAGTATTTAGAAATCAGAAAGTTGTCAACATTGACATATAAGTCACTGGTACCTGTCCCAAGCACTGTCATATTATTTTTTTCTTCAAGGTAATTTCTTTACCTCTCCCTCTCTGAACTTGAAAAGAGAAGGAGCAAGGAATATCCAAGAATACCTAGAATCCTTTTGCAAAAGTTTTATTGATCAGAATATTGCACAAAGTCAGTCATATCTTCAGGGGAGTTTGGGTAAAATTAAAATCTTGTTTTCAGCACTTGCTGATACAAGTGGTAAAGGAGCAGAGGATAGAGCTGATTTCTACAAATGCAATTATGTATTCTTTATAAAACAGGAAATTGGTGATAAAATCTAACTCTGACTTTGAAACAGAAATAGCAATTGCATGGATTTTAATCCATTGTAGTTATATTCAGTCTGATTTGTTCTATGCCACTTATTTGGTCAAAAGTTGAGACAATCAGAAGAAAATAAAGTCCCAGAGTCTTAAAAATAATTACAAATACAAAATGCAATAAATTCAACTGGTTCTATTGTGTCCAAAGGGATAAGTAGTGAAGAAGTCTGTATGTCAAACTGGGTGGCTTACTGCCCAAATTTGTGAGTTGTTTCTAGTCAGTCAAGTAATTAGAGTTGCCTGGTATAATTAGCAATTCCACACATTGCTGCAGTAAGTAGATTAGTTGCATTTTACAAATAAGACAGATCACACAAGTTCTTAAATTTCTGTATCCCTGAAGTCACATGGACGTTAATAGGAGAGCTGAGATAAGTAATCAGTGCCAAGAAAGGGAACATGAAAGAAGACAATGAAAGCTGCCTGCAGGCAATTTCAAACTGCTTCTGATCCTTACTGTGCAAAAGAACACAGTCCAAATTGGCATTCAGTCAATGACAACAACAGGCACAGTGACCAAGACAAATCAAAGCTTTATCTCTCCCAGTGCTAACAGCTAACAAGGAGCACAATCTCCAGTTGATCTGCATTCCATTTTGGTGGTATAGAAACAGCCAGACACACAGTTATCCTGCACTTCAGGGTTGCATTTGATTGTATTTAGTAATGCTTGGAGTAAATTTGATCGTGGCATTGGGTTTGGAAACTACAGTAATGAGCATCTACTACTACTACTACTACTACTACTACTACTACTACTACTACTATTCCTCATATTTGTCTTCACAAAAAAAGAATTAAGTATTTGATCTGCTTCTTACAGATAATTTTAGTATCTTACAAATAACTTCATAAGCAAAGATAAATAACAAATTCTTATGATAAAAGTTTCTCATAAAGACTTTGTGCATATAAGTGATGGACTCCTGTGTAAATTTTAACTATCATGAAATGAACTGTGGACATATATGTTAATAGCTAAGCTTTTGAAAGGTAATATGATCATAAAAGTGCATCCCTCTTATTTAAAATCATCACCCTCATGAAGATACCTGGAATGTCTTTGGCCACTTAATTTCTGTTCTATAGCATGAGGATTAAACAAGCAGGGGATCACCTATTAATTAGGAAGTATGCCCTAAGTAGCACTGGATAGGAAGCATCTCTATGTTGGACTTTTCAGTTCCCTGATCTGTGAGAAACTGTTAGTGCTTCAAACTACTATGGTATTTGTATAAGTCAGAACAGGTGACTGAGTGATAGTTCTCTAAGTGAATATGGGTGAAATAGTAAGGTTGGTTTGAGATGTACTGCCAGGTAGACAGGCTACAATATATGATGACAGAAGTAGCTATAGCAAAGAGTTGTATAATGTAATGATCTTATTTTGTGAGGAGTAGAAAGACAAAGATTGGCTTTAGCATTTACTTGTTCTCTAATCTTTGGCAAGGTATTTGATTAAGGGAAGTTATTTAAACCACTAAACTTTAGTTTATAAACTAAGTTAAAAGCATTAGAAATCCTTTTGAAAATCATTTGTATTATATAGCATAAAGTACAAAAATTAAGTAAATGGTCCTGTCCTCTTCCATCACTGTATGAATATTAATTACTTCAAAGCAACTTGGAAGAAGAAAGAGTTTATTTTAATTTACAACTCTCAGGTCACATTCCATCACTGAGGAAAGCCAGTGCAGGAACTCCAAGCAGAAACCTGGAGCCTGGAACTAGAATACAGACCACGGAAGAGTGCTGCTTACTTGCTATCTCTTCATGGTATGGTTGGCTTACTTTCTTATGCTACTCAAGACCACATTTCTGAGCATGGAAAAGCCCCCTGTGAGCTAGAATCTCCCATATTAATCCTTAATCAAGACAATAACTCATACACCTGTACACACACCAATCTGATGAAGGAATTCTATCTTTCTCAGATAACTCTTGTTTGTGTCAAGTTGATAGAAACCTCATCAGGACAGTCAGTAACAAGATAGTCAGAGGAAACCTACTCTTCATATTAGAAACATTTCATAACGGCTTATGTCTAACCCTACTCATGTCTACTTCCTACTAATTAAACTATTTAGTCAAATGTCGAACAACATAAATTTTAAGCTTTTAATAAACTAGTTTATAACTATTCAAATATTTTCCAGTAAGTTGTTTATTAAACAAAACAGATAATTTCATATAAGATACAATTATTATTATTTTTTGATTTGAAGAAAAGAAGAAGGATGATTGAGACAGGGTCTTGATGTATAGTTCTGGCTGAGCTGGAACTCACTAGGTATACCAGGCTTACCTAGAAGTGACAGAGTTCTACCTGCCAATGCCTCTCCAATTTGTGCTTCATCATGCTTGGCTGTGACTTTTAATGCCACATAAGATCAATTTTTGATGTAGTAGTTTCAACCCTTAAAGTCTTAAAAATCTGTAGTATATTCTTTTATTGAAGAAATACCAACTTTATCCTTTATTTTCATTTTTATTTTGTTGAAATAAAGTAGTTTTTAGTGAAATATTGGTTAATGTCATAACAGTAGTATAGAAATTTCTTTAAGACATCATTAAATATAGGTAATAGAGACAGCAAAGAGAAAATAACAAAATGAAAGATAGCATATTATCCTTAGCTTCTGAACTTGCCTACTTGCAGAAGTTGAGTTGCCCAGGCAAACATCAAGCCTGCCATGCTTCTATAGACATCACGAATAGAGAAGCTGTTGTTGGCTTGGATGGCTCAGTGTGCATGTGTCAAACTACACTATCTTTCCTTTCTTGTTTCAGTGTCTGGCCCATGTTAAACCCAGGTCCCTTTTGTGAACTTTAGCATTTTCACTTGTGTTTTACATGGTCCCTGCATAACATCAAAGCACTGTCTAGCCTTTAAATATAAGAAGGCTGAGATATAGCCATGTAGAAATGCTGTATGTTAGAAAAGACCATTGAGGCAGGAGTTACAATGTTGTTGGTCAAAAATCCAATGTTAATAAACTAACAAAAATATGTTGAAAGATCCTGGATAGATGGTTCAGTGGTTAAGGGAACTTGTTGCTCTAGTAGAACGTGTACATAGTATTTGACAACTCTCTAAAACTCCAGTTTCAAGAAATCCAACACCTTCTGACATCTGCATTAGACATGAATGTGGTACACAGACATACATATGAGTAAACACTGATACAAATAAAAAAGCTAAATACTTTAAAAATTAAATATTAAACAACTTGTTTTTAAGATAGAAAAGTTCATTAAAAAGTTATGCATTGATCAGGCAATGAGAGTGTAGCCACCAGCTTATATGAGCCTACATTTGTATTTCCCTTAGGAGCATTGTTTTGGAACTCTGACTCAGACTCTGCAGTTGAAACTCACAGCAATAATTATATTATAGTTGTGAATGTGTGCAATAGCAGGAATTGCTATGTATGTATGAATAATAATAACAGATTGTAGCAATATGTTTTATGTTCTTAAATGAAATTTAAAATTACTATGAAGCCAAAATATGATAAAGCCTAACGGTCAATAAACATTTTTTTTTAAATCTAGGACTCATATATGTATTTAAAACAAGTTTTTAAAGGAGCTAGAGAATAAGCAAAGGTATAAATACTGAAGAACAATAGTCTGGGTCCCATGACAAGCCTTATCAACACTGAAAATGGGCAAACTGAACTCAGAAATCTGTTTGGGAGATGTAAAGAATATTCAGACTCTTTTAAGCCAAGTATGGAACCCCACTAAATCCTTAGATCTAACCATTAGTATTTCAGAACAAAAGGGATAACACAGTTGTTGAAATACCATCACAGAGGATTAATTCTTTCTTTTTTGGGGGGGGGGTTGGTTTTTTGAGACAGGGTTGAGGATTAATTCTTTATCACAGAAAACTGTTGAATAAAAGAGGCCCTGTGTCTTCTACAAAAAAAGAAGCAAGGACTCATTACAGAAGCTCCACAGCTCTCCTTGTAAGTTGCTCCTCACAGTGCCCACAGATGAAACAATAGAACATTGTTTCTTCTTTAGAATACCTTGAATAAGTTAATACCAGTCTTCAAGGAATGGCAGTAGCAGAACTATGACTGTAGCTGAATTTGGGCAAAGGTGACTCAGGCTCCATTTTAATACTCTTGTGCTTTGTATGGGTGAAAAAGCATGGAAAATTATTCTGGAGGGCAGTGTGTACAATGAAAGTTCTGTATACACAGCAGTTCAATGCTTTCTGGAGCAGTACGTAATTAAAACATAAAAACCTCACCACCAAAAAATATTAATAAAGCACACGCACACACACACACACACACACACACACACACATGCACACGCGCGCGCACACACACACATACACCTCTTTAGAACTTTTATGTTAAGGAAGTTATTATTCATATTGGTTAAAAAGTCAGGTCACCTAGCAGGTAGGCTGCATTGCCTGTGTTATTCAATCCATTTAGATACCAATTTCTTCAAAATTGTAATATGAATACTAAAAAGCTGCTTTTAAACTTCTGTATATCCTGTGTTTATTTCTGAGGACTACTATAATTTTTATAGCAAATTTTTTTGTCAGTAGAGATTAGAAACATGCAAAAACTAACATGATGAATTACTTTCTGCTATTGTGTTTAATTAATCACCTTTATGAATATGCAGAAGTGAGTCAGATTTGAATCATTGGAAGATAAAATGCCATCTAGCTGAAGACACATAATGGAAGCAAGATTCTAAGAGCTGTGATAAACAGTCTAAGGCCAATAGTGAAGTCCATCTCCTTCCTCTCTGCTTTCATAGAATCATTCTTTCTCCAACCTATAAAGCCTAAGATTTTCAGGCTGCCTCTGCTTCATCTTTAAAGATCTCAAGACCTGGGCATGTTCCTATGAAAAAATATAAAGCTTGTAAAATCATATTGTATTTAGGCTATATGAAATTTGTAGTTAAAAGCATTATTATTATTATTATTATTATTTATTATTATTATTATTGTCTATGTGATGGCCAATCTTAGACTATATCTAGAATCAACTGAAAATCCAAGCAGGTGGGGTACACCTGTGAAGGATTTTTGGATCTTTTGAGGAAGGAAGATCCACATTAAATCTGAACCACACCTTCTGGTAACAGAATGACAAAGGACATAGAAGAAGGAAACTTTTGTGTTTTGCTTGCTTTCCCTTACCTTCACTAGCAAATTCATCTATACTATTGCTGAGGCATTCTTGCGTGGGTATTAGAATTTACTTCTTTGGGATTTCAACATAGAGTGAAGACCAGCTGAGATATCCAGCCTCATGGACTTACTGGGTTCCTTGTCTTTTTGTGGGTAGATTGTCATTGTTGCATTAGCAACAACCTGTAAGCTACTGTAATAAAGTCATATATATTTATGTATTTATTTTATCAGTTATGTTCTTTTAGATAACCCTAATAATCAAAGCTAAGTATCTGTTATAAATCAGAGGTGTGTCTTTCTTACATTAAAGCTCCTGGACAGAATGTTGGGTAAGAAGATAATCACACTCTTCCTCTATATCTATTATTGAATGAAACTTTCAGTGTGTTGCAAGAAGATAATTAAAATATATTGTATGAATGCATGAAGCTCTCATAGAATTAATGCAATAATACTTAAAAATAATATAAATACTTACTTGGTTTGTTGGAAGACACTGAATGTGGCAGGTTTCTAGTCTGCACTACTTTTTAATATTAGTATTAAGGGGCCACATTAGGGAGCCTAATTGCTGAGTGGACTCTGCTTGCACCAGTTGGCTGCAGGACGGCATTATAGTCTTTGCTCCAACCAGCCAATGGAAAGTAACTTAGGGAAGTTCAAATTCGTTTGTAGAAGTCCAAGTTTACAGAGATGCTGCCACAGTCTTTAGCACATAGAAAGAAGGGCTGATGCACAACAAGGCTAAGGCAAGGTGCCTTAGAGAGACTCAGTTTAGAATAGTAATGAAGACATAAAAATGGAATGAAAAAGAATTGTTAAAGAAACACCTTTGAAACTGTGAATCAACATCTAATATACAACACTTGGATGCTGCTGAAAATTTATCCAGATAACAACAAAATTTTAGATTTGCCAAAGGTGTAGTATAAATGGGAAAGACAAACTGAAAAGATAATCTACAACCAAGCCTAAATTTAACAATCTGAGATTAGGCATGAAGCTAATAGGAGCCACAGGGAAGCTAAATACTCATTAAAATTGCAAGAACAGAAGAGGTAGGGAGAGCATCTTTTGTGTTTGTAGAACTTTGTTTTTAAACAATTAAAACAACATTTTCAAAATACAGTTATGCCTTAATTGAATGCTTTTAAGATTTATCCTGTATTCCTTTTCCCTAGGGAACAGTGTCACGCATTTATTAGATGAAGGTTACTTGTGTCTCAAAGTGGAAATTATTCATGTCTTGGATGAACCTCAGCAGTAGCCAACATCATGGAAGGCTAACTAACTCCTCTTCAGGAAGTTGACTTTGAAAATAAGGGGAACATTGCAAGTGTTGATGCCTGTTTTCTTCAAGCAGACCAGAAATCCTCTTTGAACACAAATGTTTAGGTGAATGCAATCTACAGACAATGCCTCATTTATTTCAAGGAACTTTTTCTTTAGATAAAAAATAATTTTATTTTATGTGTATGTGGGTTTTTATTTTTAGGTCAATTGTGTTTCTTTTTTCTTTCTTTCTTTCCTTCTTTCTTTCTTTCTTTTTTTTTGATATTTTACTTATTCACATTTCAAATCCCCTTTCCCAGTTTCCCCTCTGGAAATGCCCTATCCCATCTTCTCTTCCCCTATTTTACCTGCATGTATGTGCACTGAGTGTGTGGTTGGTGCCTGAAGAGGTCAGAAAAGGGCATTGGATCACTGGAACTAGAAATACAGATGATTCTAAGACACCACATAGGTGCTGAGAAATAAACTCAGGTTTAATGAAAGAGCAATAAATGCCCTTAATACCTAAAACAACCCTTCAGTTTTCAAGAGAAGTATTTAACAGTTTTTGGAAATTGGATACTTTGTAGTAAGTACACACATTCTAGAAAATTCAGAAGATATGTGAATGATCTGTCCTTTTTATTTTATTCCTCCAGTGCTCTTCATAGTCAATAATAGCTTGACTTTTATAGGCACTTATTTTTCTTTTATTGGCATTTTTTAATCTATATTATTTTATCTCACAAATCTTAGAGTGGCCAAGTCACCCTAAAACCTGCTGCCACTGAGATAACATAATTGAAGCAAAGCAGAGAAATTGGCATATTTAGAACTACTTACAAATAATTACAGCAAAATCCATCCAGCAGCAAAGTGATGACAAAATACTGCATCCCTTCATCAAAACAGAAGCTGTCCTTAATGCTGTTATCCCAGGATCCTGCTCTCTGTCAGAGTTAATCCAATAATTCAGGCCACTAAGTCCAGCTAGGGTGTTAATAGTGCCCTGTCTTGCTTTAGCAGATCACTTCTATAATTCACCTGTCTCTCACTCATGGAGGAATTATCGGGTGACTTTATAGGATGTCATTTTTTTTAAAGGCCATTTATTTATGGTGGAAATAATTTTTTTTTAGTTCCAATGTAAAATAATGACATGTGGCTATGTAAGGTAGAATCAAATCAAAAATGGATAAGCCATATAAAATAAAATTTGTAGACTGGATCTTTTTGAGAGAACAGGGATTATAGATTTTTTTTTTTGAATTTGAAAAAATGTGTATCTATGAAAAAAATCTTAGAAACAACAATGTAAAAGCTGTGATTTGAATTTTTAAAAGTTTTTTTTAAGTGGAGATGGAGTTATATCAACTTCCTTCCTCCCTAGAAGTCCCAAGAATTTAGTTTATTTCTCTGAGACCGAAAAAACTGAAAAATCAACACACAATTTACAATATTTAAAAGCTTACAAAGGCAAAAAAGTAAAACAAACTAATTCCTAAGCCTGACATTTGAGGTTTTGTAAGTATTTTTATGCTTGAAGAAAGAATTCACTTATTTTCTAACCAACTTTGAGGAAAATTAAAACTAATCATTGTTAATATCACAAAGGCACAGAGCTCCTACAAACCAAGGAAGAAGGGAATCATGTTCAACACTCAGAACAAGCTGCCTCACCTACCACCACATCCTGGATTTTCCAAAGAACACATCACAAAATTAAACTAAAACAAGAAACTCGAAGGTTATTAAAGATTATTATAAAAATTATGAAACATCTATTCCCTAGAATTTACAATCCAATTAATGAAACTGGAATTTCTACTTATTTTTTCTTAAAAGCTAATGTTCTCATTTGTTTTGAGGATTAATACATTATTTAAGCAAAAATTATGTGTGCAAATATCCAATAAATTTATTCCAACAATGAAACATTATAAACATGAATTATAGTAGGAACATAAATTATCACTTGATGCAGTAAAAAATACTATAATGAATAATTATTATAACATGGCAAATTATTAACAAGAAAATTTATGGGTGTTATTCCTGTCTCATCTGAATTTTATTGCCTAAGCTATATATCCGCACTGGGACGAATACTGGCTTTAAAAAGTGAAAAATCTTGTCACTGAACATGACCCTATTTGGAAATGTGGTCTTTAGATTTTGAGATAAAACCATGCTGAACTTAGGGTGGGTCCTAAATGTAATTAGGAATTACAAAATAAGGGCGTGGAAAAATGCAAGGGAGACTGAAGAACTTAAGAAGCAAGTCCTGTGAAGACATGGTAAAAGAAAAGCACAGGTAATGGAGGGCCAGCCCTGTGAAGAAAACCTTAAGAGTTGGGATCACATGGCCATGAGCCAAGCGCTGCCACCTGTTTCCAGAGTCCTAACCATTATGAGGAAAACCTGGAGTAGACTCGCAATCTGTTAGAACCATGTAGAAAACCCACAGTCTTACATCTTAATTGGAAGCTTCCTGCCTCACCATATCCAGTTAAGAAATTTCTACTAGTTCAAATTACTTTGTTTTGGGGGAACTTGCCATGACAGCCTTAGAAAACTAGCACAATAGCATAAAATAAATGTTTGAAATTAATAATAGACATCAATAATATAAAATTCAATGATAGATTAAAAACCCAGGAAGCCTAAAAAGGTATGGACTATACTTAATGATAATGTATCAATTAATTTTGGCAAATTAATACAAGACCATAAAAGGGAGAGTAGATGTGGACAAAATGGTACACCGCTTATTACCTTTTTGAAATTTTTATAAATCTTAATTATTTATAAAATAGCAAGTTGTTTAACAAGAAATAAATACTGCTATTTTACCTGATAAATATTTTACCTGCTCCTGTCTTTCTGTTCTTCCCAGAGGCACGTGCTTAGTCTGCTCCTTGCAATGAACCAACAGTTGTGCAGACTTCTAATCATGTCTTAGAACTAGGTTTAAGCAAGTACTGACA
This sequence comes from Rhynchomys soricoides, assembly GCA_019843965.1. Taxonomy (NCBI): domain Eukaryota; kingdom Metazoa; phylum Chordata; class Mammalia; order Rodentia; family Muridae; genus Rhynchomys; species Rhynchomys soricoides. Next base: position 22,013,481 of record JADRCH010000011.1, read on the forward strand.
AACAGGTTGGAAGGACATGATAGGTAAGAGCAACTTGCTTATCTCTGCAGCTGGAAATAAGTAGGTCCTTCTTCAACACTTGTAGGCAGTGAGGATATAAACATGGAGGGACAAGGATGTGAGGGAAGAAGAGGAGTGGGTGTCATGGGCACAATAGCTGCTTGTGATGTCATCTGACTATGTAGTGCACAAAGCCATGGCTGGACCCAGGTTCCAAGGCCACTAGACATCACTTACACCAGATTCCTTTTACTCTATTGGAGGAACGTTTTGATGATTGAAGCACTGTTTTTTAAAGCTTTGCAAGTATTTTATTATCAATCTTGTGCCAAATTTTAAAAGCCTGATAAACAGTTTATAATATAACTTAGGAAATAAATAATTAATTCTATATTCTGTTATGACTAGGTTCATAAAGTAAACACTAGAGTAACATATCCCTAACAATTCTGTGTAATTCTCAAAGAAAATCTACCCTGAATTGTCTTACATACTAAAGAACAACATTGTAGCAAATAGCCACAAAACCTGCTTGTCTGCATCTTCAGAGCAAGGCATTGCAGGCATATGTAGGAAAATTGAAAGACCAGGGAAGGAGAGAAACATGGATGAGTAACAACTACCGGACTCATTATTGACCTTCTCTGAGACTTTGTTTCTCCATTTGTCAAGCTGAGATATGATCTACTTCATCCCTGTGAGGTCCACAACACTGAAATGCAGCAAACATCTCTAGGCTAATTTTACTCTTTTCTTCTTCTTTTCCTTTATATTTAATGAGATTCTTCCTAGAGTGTCAATTATACTTTAATAATAGTTATGCTTCATTTACCATGCTAGGTCAGGTAAGAAATGAATGAACTGAAAATGTTAATTTCTCTGTGACCTGAAATAGTCTGAAGATTGATAGACATGGAAGAGATTAAGAAGCTCAGTTGGGTCAATGTTAATGTTGAACAGGGGCACCAGGAGCCTGATCTTAGAATGCTGGAAGTCATGATTGATGTCCTCAAGCTAAGTAACTAAAACAATATACTGTCCTTGTGTACATGGTTGCAAGAGGCACTTTGGAATATGCAATGGTTAAATTTATATGTATGTTATGTAGACCGCCATGCCCCTAAAACTAGCTGATTAAACATTTGTTTTCATTCAGATGCTTACAGGATAACAATCAAACTTAAGTAGATGTACTTTGAATAACAAAGTTTATTTTCTGTAATAAATAAATGGCCTCATTTAGTTTGTTGAAAGTATTACAGGGAACATTCAATGTTGGGGATTGAGAAATGGTTTGCTGGTTTTGAGCACTTGATGTTCTTGCAGAACACACTAGTTTCATTCCTAGCTCCTACCTGGATGCTCAAACTGTCAGTAACTCCAATTCCAGGGAATCTAACTCCCTATCCTAATTCCTATATGCACCAAGCACACATGTGGTGAATATGCATGAAATAAATAAAAGAAACCTTTACAAAAAGAAATATTTAATGCTTCGTTAATAAGGAAGAGTTTGGCAAACAGCCTGCTCAAATTTACCCTTTAACTCATCACTTGCCTTCCAGACACAGCAGAGTTTGGCTAACAACACCCTAGTTAATAACTAAATCCTGAATCTCAATTTCTCTGTCTTTCTCTGTCATCTTTTTCAATCTCTCTCTGCCAATATCTATCACTTATTTTATGACATAGTGGAAAGGTTCATGCAAATAAGGGCAAAGGCTGCACTTTAGTTCAATCTCTGCCACTCCCTGATTTGTGCTAATGTTCCTTGGTTGCCTCCTACCTCCATACTCACTCCCTGGCTGCAATTTTCTACATTTAGCACATGGGAAGAGCCTGATAACACTCACAGGGTAGCTATGTAGAGCAATGTGAGTGGAAGATATTTTCTGATTATAAAGTATAGTTCTGGCAATTGAAATTATTCCTATTGTATTGTGAACCAATCATATTGCTTAGCCACAGCATTCGATAACACATTCACACTGTATGATAAAAGAAACTCAGTTGAGATAAGACTTTCCTGGAGGAACACAGCTATAGCTCAATACCCTTATGCAAAAAAAGGTGTGGTATAATGAGATAATATCATATATCATATATCTGCTGAATATAATAGTGATATTTCCTTTGTGCCTACTGTATACCAACTTAATACTCAGAGGACTTTGTAAAGTCCACCCATTCTAAGTTGTGTTATTAGCTCAAGGCACCATCATAACTGCGTATTTTAGTTTTTCTTTTAAAACCAGATCAAGGGATACTGCCATCATTTTACTGTAACTTATATTCCTGGAAATTTAATCTCAGGATTGCAGAGAAGTAAGGCTTAGAGATCTGTCACTCCTTAGCAACAGAGAAAGAAAGCCTGGCTTCAGTAAAAAACTGTAATTTAGGTCACTGTGACTAGACACATCTTTTCATGTAGGCATTAGTAAATGGCAAAACACATTAAATTTAGATCCTTTCACCTTATCTATTATCAGAACCTTGAAAAAAATAAAGTGGATCAGTTTTCTAGAAGTTCTCTGGCAGTTACTTATTTGGAGGCAATGGTTAGATTGCCTGGTTTTCTTTTACCCTTTTTTACTACAGCTATGATTAAAATGACTTCATTGAGAAACAAAAATACTTAAAAAGAAGAAAACATCAATGCCACCTATGTTATTACATGAGTTCAACTCTTTGAATTCATATCCAATAAGCTGTTTTGAAGTAAAAGGTAAATGTACATTATGTGGAATAAGCTACTCAGTTTAGGCTTCTCCTGAGAAAGCTCCATTATGTGTTCTTTCCATGCATTTTGAAACAGAGGACCGTAGATATTTCAGTGAACAATAACTTATTGATCATCTATTATATATTAGACATTTCCCCAGCTATTTGGCATACTGTTTGATGCTAGGATTCAAATACAATCTAGAAAATACTTTACTCAGAGAACAGAAATCAGTTTGGAGGAGCATCTCTGGGAAGGGGAAATTCCTGGGAGTCTTTGGATGTGACCCTAGCTGACACTCCTAGCACCTGGATAAATGGAGCCTGAAGAGGCCACCTCTAGTAGCCAGGCAGGACTCCCAGTGGAGAGAGGGGGATACTAACATACCCACAAAACCACTGACCCAAAATTTGTCCTGCCTACAAGAAGTACAGGGATAAAGATGGAGCAGAGATTGAGGGAAAGGCTAACCAACGACTGGCCCAAGTTGAGACCCACCCCGTGGAAAAGAGCTAACCCTGAAACTATTAATGATATTCTGCTATGCTTACAGATGGGAGTTTAGCATAACTGTCTTCTTAGAGGCTTCATTCAGCAACAGATGGAACCAGATGTAGAGACCCACAGCCAAACAATAGGCAGAGCTCAGGGATTCTTGTGGAAGAATGGGAAGAAGAAATGAAATAGCCAGAGTGGTAAAGGGCACCAGAAAAAGATCTAGAGAGTAAACTAACCTTGGACTATGAGGGCTCACACAGACTGAACCACCAACCAAAGAGTATGCATGGGCTGGACCTAAACATATCTAGCAGATGTGCAGCTTGATTTTCATGTGGATCCCCTAACAAAATAGAGGCTGTCTCTGACTCTGTTATGGGGTTTGCATCCCTTTCTTATAGCTGAGCTGCCTTGTCTGGCTTCAATGGGAAAGGATGTTTAGTTCTCCTGTGATTTGATGTGCCAGGGTGGGTGATACTCTGAGGGGAGGGGTGAACTAAGAGAGGGGTGAAAGGGTAGGACTGGGAGAAGAAGGGGGGGCTGTGTTCAGGCTATAAAGTGAATAAGTAAACAAATTAATGGAGAAAACAAATATTTTTAATACAAAAAGTGTACATTACTCAAATTGGAGCTCATGTTTACTCCTGTTAAACAGAAAAAAAATAGTTATAGCTTCTGGTAGAAGTAGAGAAAATGTCTAGAAGACAAAAGACAGAAAAAAACATAGTGAACATTTTGTGGATTTTCCATTTTGTATAAGGCAATAAATCATGTTATTTATGTATGTTGTCTGTGACTCTTGCAATAAATCTGCTGGAATATAATCTTTCCTATTGATAAAGAACCTGGGACTCAGCAAAGTGAAGTTGACCATCAAGGCTAGCTATCCTGTGGTAGGATAGGACTACTTAGGAGGCCAATCTCTTAGTTATGGTTTCTGTTGGTATGATGATATACTATGACCAAAATCAGCTTGATGAGAAAAAGGTTTATTTAACTTATATATCGTAAATCACACTCCACTAAGGGAACCTAAGTCTACTCAAACTGTGTAGGAGCCTAGAGGTGGTAGCTAATTTAGAAGCTGTAGAGAAGTATTGCTTACTGTATGTGCCTCAAGGCTTTCTCAGCCTGATTTCTTATAGCACCCAGAACCACCAATACAAAGGTGGCACCACACACAATTGGCTGAGATCTCCCTTATCAAATGCTAACTTAAAAGAAAAAAAGCCCTACATTCTTGCCTATAGTCCACTTTTAAATCTATTTCTGAATTTAATTGTTACATCTCCCCTCTCCTTCAGATCCACTCTTCCTCTGTTTTTCTTAAAAAAAGAAAAAAAAAAAAAAAAAGCAGGCCTCCCAGTGATCTCATATGAATATGGCATAACAAATTACAAGGCTAGGCATCAACCCTTGTATCAAGGCTGGAAAAAGAGGACCCAGTAGGGAGGAAAGGGTGTTAAGCACAGGCAAAAATAATCAGAGACATCTCTCACTCCTACTGTTGTAAGTCCCACAGAAACACCAAGCTATACAACTGTAACATATATACACAGAGAACCTAGCTCATACACATACAAAGTCTGTACTTGTCATTTCAGTCTCTGTGAAACTCTGTGAGCCCTTCTTCAATGATTCTATTAGTCATGTTCTAAGGGTGTCCTCCACCCTTTTGGTTCTTAGAATCCTTCCTTCCCCCTCTCCTGAGGGGTTCCCCAGGTCTTTGCCTAGTGTTTGAATGTGATCTCTGCATCTGCTTCCATCAGTTGTCTACAGCCCAATCGTAAGTAGATTTTTTATCAGGTGGGGTTTTCTTATCTCAGATGACTCTAGATTTTGACAAGTTGACAGCCAAGAGCCTGCTCACCCTTTTATAGAACTTCTCATTTGAGGGAGATACAAGCTATTTAAAGAACGAAAAAGGAAAAAGAAATTAAATGGACCTTCTTAAAACTACAGTCTTTTATTTTTATTTTATTCTTTACCTAAAATACTACTCACAAAGTAATATATTAAAAAGAGCAAATTTAGACAGCAAATATTTATTGGTTTACATTATTCAGTTTTATAAGATAATCAATGAACTTTTCTGAAGGCGATTACTTTGAGCCGTGTCACCAGTATATCATGGGACTGGCTGCATATTTGACCAACACTATGATGTCATCAGGTCTTGGTGCACTGCAGAGCACTGTCACCAGAGGAGGGAAGGAAGGAAGGGAGAGAATATGCTGCTTAGATTACTCCCCTCCATTCACTCTGGAAGGAATTCAAGGCACATTTGTGCATAAACTCTGAAAATTCATTTGATATTGTCCATCACCACTCCTGTGCTCTGATTTGGGGCAAGATATATTTAAAAGGTTATTTCTAAATAAGGATATAAGTGTTTCAGTATTTTTCTAAATTCTTGATGTGAAATAAATCTGTATTTTAACTTCAAGCTGTAACTGTCTATTTTTATAATCACTACTTAGTCATTGAACGTTGTTCTTTGGAAGATTCATCAGTTGGCACAATTTCAACATAAATTGAAAACATCTTACTTATCAATCTGCTTGAGCCTCAACTGACCATGGAGAGAAGCCAGGAGTTTTATATTTGCACAAGAAATCCAGGTTCAGGGATGTTGCATGAAGGGGATTTTACACAGTGGTGACCAGCAATGCTCCTATCGTCAAATCTCCAGGGCTCATAACATACTCATGGGAGGAAATACAGAGACAAAGTGTGGAGCAAAGACTGAAGGAAAGGCCATCCAGAGACTGCCCCAACTGGGGATCCATCCCATATACAGTCACCAAACCCAGACACTATTGCTGATGCCAAGTGCTTGCTGACAGGAGCCTAATATAGCTGTCTCCCGAGAGGGGCTGCCAGAGCCTGACAAATACAGAGGCGGATGCTCACAGCCAACTATTAGACTGAGCACGGGTTTCCCAGTGGAAGAGTTAGAGAAAGGACTGAAGGAGCTGAAGGGGTTTGCAACCCCATAGGAAGAACAACAATACCAACCAATCAGATCTGGAGAGCTCCCAAGAACTAAACCACCAAGGAAAGAGTACACATGGAGGGACCCATGGCTCCAGCTGCATATGTAGCAGAGAATGGCCTTGTTGGGTGTCTGTGGGAGGAAAGGCCCTTGGTCCTGTGAAGGCTCAATGCCCCAGTGTAGGGGAATGCCAGGGTGGTGAGGTGGGAATGGATGGGTGGGTGGGGGAACACTCTCATTGAAGCAGGGAAGGGGGAGGGAATAGGGGGTTTCCGAGGTGAAACAAAGAAAGTGGATAACATTTGAAATGTAAATAAAGAAAATATCCAATAAAAAAAATATAAAGATTTTTACCTAAAAAAAGTATCAGTGTAACCATGGATAACATGACCAGTTAGTTATTGTTTTGCACCAATATGCATTAAATGTCTTATTAAAGATGAAAATTTTAAAAATTACTTATATTTCAATCTTCAGATGGTGTGAATATTGGAGTCACATGAAGAACAAGTTAGCTCATCTTAATCAAGTAGCCAGAAAAAAGCCTGGCACAAATGAAGAGCTTTAAAGTACTCACAAATATAAACATGTAAGAATCACTATACAATGCTGTATGATTAAAGACAATATAGAAGATTCATATCAAAAGTAATTAGACCTCACTTTAAGTAACACAGCATCCTCTATATGATGTAATTTAACAGTTTAGTAGTACACAATTACCTAGTACATATTTTATTAATTACCGATTATTTTTAAAATGTACTTTATTGTGAAAGATTAAGTTAATGAAAATTCTAGTGTTTAAGTATTATAATTGAAGTTAAATATTAAATATTTAAGAAGAGGCAAATGGTGGGTTATCCATACAAATCCCATAGTGTAGCATGTTATTGATATGGCATCTGTGCTTTCACTATTTTAGCACATCTGGCCACCATGAGGTCATCACAGGTGAGCTATCATGTTCTAGATGAATGATATGTCCACCATATAAGCAGATATATGCTTAAAGTTAATCAATCTGTAGAAAATGGCTAATGTAATACCAAATATATATGCAAACTCTCAAAAGAGGCTTTAATGATAGTTTTGCATTGATGTCCTCAAGATAGACAACTCCTCCTCCTCCTCCTCCTCCTCCTCCTCCTCCTCCTCCTCCTGCTCCTCCTCCTCCTCCTTCTTCATCTTTTTTTACAGTCCAGACTTTATTTCTTTTCCGGTCCACCCACTGACTGTTTCACATCCCATACCTCCACCCCTCTCCTTCTCCACCAGGATGTCCTACCTCCCTAACCTCACCACACCAGACCTCCCCACTCCCTGGGATCTTTAGTTTTTTGAGGGTTAGGTGCATTTTCTCTGACTGAGTACAGACCCAGCAGTCCTCTGCTGTGTATGTGTTGAGGGCCTCATATCAGCTGGTTTATGCTGCCTGGTTGGTGATCCAGTGTCTGAGAGATCTTGGGGGGGTGCAGGTTAATTGAAACTACTGGTCTTCCTACAGTGTCACCCTCCTCCTCAGCTTCTTCCAGCTTTTCCCTAATTCAACCACAGGGGTCACCAACATCTGTCCATTGGTTGGGTGTAAATATCTGCATCTGACTCTTTCAGATGCTTGTTGGGACTTTCGGAGGTCAGTCATGATAGACTCCTTTTTGTGAGCACACCATAACATCAGTAATAGTGTCAGGCCATGGGGCCTCCCCTTGAGCTGGATCCCAATTTGGGTCTGTCACTGGACCTCCTTTTCCTCAGGCTCTTCTCCATTTTTGTCCCTGCAGTTCTTTTAGACAGGAACAATTCTGGGTCAAAGTTTTTAATGGTGGGATGGCAACCCTATCCCACCACTTGATGTCCTGCATTTTTACTGGAGGTGGGCTCTACAAGTTCCCTCTCCCCACTGTAGGGCATTTCATCTAAGGTCCCTCCCTTTGAGTCCTGAGAGTCTCTCACCTCCAAGGTCCCATTCTTTTTTTTCTTTTTTTTAAGTTTATATTCTAACCACAAGCCTCTCTCTCTCCTCTCCTTCCTGTACTACCCTCACATACTCCACCTCCACATTGCTCCTTTTGCTTCTCCTCAGAGAAGGGGAAGCTCCCCATTGATAATTACCCACCAGTCACATCAAATTGAAGCAGGACTAAGCCCATTCTCTCCTACTAAGGCCAGACAAGGCAGTCCAGCTAGGGAAAGAGATTCAAACTTAGGCAAGAGAGTCAGAGCCCTTGCTCCCAGTTGTTAGGGTACCCACACGAAGACCAAGCTGGACACTTGCTAAACATGTGTAGGAGGCCTAGGTCCAGACCCTACATGCTCTTTAGATGGTGGTTTGGGTTCTAGTAACACACTCAATCAACAGGAAGGTTAAATCATAATGAAGAGATATGACATAATGAGTGGATCAGTGGATTTTAGAAAGATACTTGTTGGCAGTATACACAATGCCCTTGAGGCCTATAACATGGGTGGCAGGAAAATCTGCTAAAATGATGTTGGGCTATTTCAGGTCTGGTGTGATGAGAATTCAGGATGAGTGTGGGTCTGTTTGGATGGAGTATGAATGAAAGGAAGAAGGAGAGTGTAGACATAAATTTTTTGCAGGCTATTTTAATAAACACTTAACCTCTCCTCTTGCCCACCACTCACAAGACGTAATGGAAAAGTTATTAGGATACAGGGGAAATGGATCTGTTTAGAAATAGTTCTTTGGGGGGCAAACTCAATCTTCTTTGCCAGCAGTTTAGTCCTGAAGCAAACACCAAATACAAATCAGCAGCTTCAATCCAGTCCTCTTGGCAGGCAGACACTATAAACAAACCAGCAGTTGTGGTTCAATCCTGAAGAAATAGCAAGGCTAGCCAACCAGCCTGAGGCTGCTGAAGTCCCAGGAATCTCATGAGCAATTCTTTGGTGAGTTTCTCTCAATGGTGGCAGCATTACCTCAAGCAGATCACATACTTTCAACATATAATGGTTCAGGATATATATTACCATTCTAAAAGTGAGAAGAGAGAGGAAAGGGAAGAAAGGAAACATAGTGAGGAAATACTGGACAAAAAAAAAAAAAATACTGAAAACCAGCTGTGCAAACTCCTAACTCTGCATCTTCATGTCTGATATCAAAGCACTCTTCAAGTCTCCAACTCCTTCCAGCTTTGTTACTGAAACACACTTCTTTCTCTTGAGTTTGTTCCACTCCATGTTAGCAACTTTCCTTGGCAGGTATCCCACACCTCTGGTGTCTTCAGTATCTTGAGTTTCCAAGGCAGTCCAGGCTTTACCTTCACAGATTCCCACAATGGTCTCTCTGGGCCTCCATGCAGGGACATCCCTGATACACTCATGGTCTCAGTGGCTTTCTATAACCCCTTTCTTGTATCCTTGATTCTAAAGACAGAACTACATGGCTAAACCTGCCAAGTTGCTAAAGCTGGGGCTGGAACATGGCCCCCTGGTTCAATTATAATTTAACCAGCTTTCTGTGTTTGGTGTTTTCCTTCACTGTCTAAGCTTTGCTGTCCTAAAAACCTGTAAGATCAGCCTGGCCTCAAACTCAAAGATCCACCTGCTTCTGCCTTTGGAGGGTTATGATTAAAGGTGTGCACCACCACATCCAGCACTAAATTTTTCTATAATTCCTTTTCTCGGGTTGGAAGCTTATCTTGGTGGGGTCTTTCCCTAAGGTCATCACTCTGTTTATTCCATTTAACATCAGGCTTTTCTTTAAACTATCTCTTTGAACACAAGACTTTGTTCCACTTCCTGGTGCCTCTTTCATCCAAAGACTGTACATTTTATAATTTTTCTTGGCTAAGGTTACTTCTTTTCATTATAGATTTGCATAGAATGAACATTAATAGCCACATGCCAGAATTGATACTAGGCTGTTTTGAGATTTCGTCTGCTAATGTCATTAATCCAAAGCTCTTCAGTTTGGCCTCAGGCAGACTTAGTTAAGGGCAGAAGGCAGCCACATTTTCTTTCTTTCTTTTTTTCTTTTGCCAAATATCATAAGAATGGTTTTTAGGCTACATACAAATATTCTTTTCCTCAAAATCTGATGAGCCAGGCAGGCCCCAGAGGTAAAATCACCCTCAGCATCACTATCTTTCATGTTCCTACTAGTATGGCCTATTAAACCTCACTTAAAATGCCCAGTCACTTAGTCCAAAGTCTCAAGTTGTTTTATATTTACCCAAACAAAAGCATAGTCAGGCTTATCACAGAAATACTCTACTCCTGGTATCATATTCTGTTTTAGTTAGCGTTTATATTGCTGTGAAGAGATACCATGACTACAGCAACACTTATAAAGGAAACATTTAATTTGGGCTGTCTTACAGTACATTATCTATTATCATCATGGAAGAAACCATGGCAGAAGGCTGGCAAACATGGTACAGGAGAAGTGATAGTTCTACATCTAAATCAACAGGCAACAGGAAGAGCAAGTAAGCTACTGGTCCCAGTGTGAGCTTCTGAAACCTCAAAGCCTATGACAGACTTCCTCCAACAGGGCTGTATCCACTCCAACAAGGCTACATCTTCAATAATGTTACTCCTTATGAGTCTATTTTCTTTCCAACCACAATAGGGATAAAGAAGTATGCACATAAACATGTTCTTTGATGTTGCTGATATTATAGAAAATATCTGGATCACTGGAATTCTTGTATAGGCTAGACAGTTATAAAAAATGTCAACTTCATGAAGACAATAAGAATTACACATTTTAACAACTTTTACAATTTATTGACATCTTGTTGGTATTTAATTTATATATTATAATTCTCAACATGAACAATTGTTATTCTCATTTGAGAAATAAAGAATTAAGAATGTTAAGTCTAGAATCACACTGACTAGTGGACTGAAGAGGGATGGGCAGTCCCCTAGGGACTGGTACAAAAGTCCTAAGAAATTCAGAGTCAGTTGCTGTGTTTGTGGCCATAAGAGATTCCAGCATGTTTCCTTAAGTTGAAAAATCAGAGCATAGTTTCAAACTCATAGTTACAAATTTGATTTTAAATCAGAGCAAAATGTGTGGAAGCTTGAATTCAGAGCCAGAGATCTGAACACAAAGTTGAAAAATAACACACCAAGAGAAAACATAAAAATCATGGTCAGTCTTTGGTTCTAACTTTCCATCTATGTGCCTTAAAGACTTGTCAAAGATGGGGAATATGCAAAGAAAACTTGTGAGTTTTGAATTTTAAATTTTTCTTGAATATTGTTGCAACATGGATTTATGAAGGAAAGGCATCTTAGAAGTCAGGTACACAAACCTGAAAACATATGTGTATGAGTGTGTGCACCTGTGTGACCACATACTTGTGTGAACACAAACAAATAAGGGTATGTGGACAAGAATGCATACACCTGGGTGTGTGTGCCAGAGGTGAGGTTATTATATGTCTTCCTTTATTACCTTTTTCCTTACTTTTTAAGATAATGTCTCTCATTGAACCTGAAGCTTGCTGATTCCACTAGAGTGGCTGGATAATGAGCCCCAAGAACCCTGTTGTTTTCACCTCACCAGTGTTAAGATTACAGCTGTGAAATTCTGTGTGCTTGGTTTTTAACTTAGGTGCTACAGTTGTGAATTCAGGTCTTTGTGTTTATACAGGAAGAACATTACCAACTAAGATCAGGAATAATATCTTTTATAGCACATTTAACCATTTTCTGCTGGTATTTTAAACTGTTATTGTATTGTGTGTGAGTGTGTGTGTGTGTGTGTGTGTGAGTGTGTGTGTGTATGTTTATGAGGAATGAGCTTTGGGTTTCATACAAACTAGACAAATATAGTCTAGTCCTCATATTTATATTTGGTAAACCAAAGAACACTCATCATGTGTCTTCTGTTCACTAAAGACAAATATGAATTATTCATTTAATCATTTTTAATTTATTTCAAAAGCAAACACTATAAAATAGAATAAAGGAAGAGTTAGATGTTTAAATATACTTTTAAATTTTTATCATTAAATGTACTTAGGTTTTACTGTGACATTTTCTTCATAAACTTATTGTGTCATTAATCTGCTTATAAGAGAATATGATTATTTATCAACTAAATACTAAGAATTTTTAAGCAATCTGCATCACCAAATGCCCATTCTTATATTTCTACTTTCAGACCACCTTCCAAGCTATATGTGTCAAAGTTAATGAATTTGATTTTAAATCTGAGCAATATGGCAACCTAAATAAGATCCAAAAATGAGAATGCCAATTGATTCACCAAGATAGATGGGCAAGTTTTGGGGGCTTTATCTCTTGAAGAATTGCAAGGCAGTCAATGGTTGCTAAGAGTGGAAGAATGAATCTCCTCCAAAGAGGAGTCCCCTAATAGGTTAGACAATTCCATGAGGTCAGCTCTATACTCATATGAGCAACATTAAATGATCTCAGTAGGCTGTATTTATAAATTTATATACAAATACATGTAGCAATTATAATTATAGAATAAAAGAGATAAATCTTAGGAATAGGAGGGACATGGGAGGGATTGGGAAGAGACTGAAAAGGAAGAGAGATCTTGATGCAAATATAGTATTCACATAAAATTCTCAAAAGTAAATTAAAATGAGACTTATTAAAAAATATTACCTATAGAATAGGTTAAATAAATGCTAAACCCCATTTTTGTGATATTAAAAGGTAAGTGTTCCTGGGCTTGGACCTGAGTTCTGCATCCTAAGATGCTGAATAAACTTGGTTTTACCCAACTAGTGCAGAATTTCCTGGTTTGTAGGTTAGAAAATATTTTTTTCTTTCCAATGATGTTTTGGAAGCTAAATATACACCAGGCATGATAAAAGCACATGGAATAAGTGTAGACATTAGCTATGATCATTGCATCTACACCTTAGTTGTTGGCAATTCTATTTCCAAGATGAAATCTTAAAATTTCAGAATATTCCATACACACAAAGTTATCTTTTAGTTAGAGTTTTAGTAGGCTGAGCACTCTGGCAAACTTAGTCCTGTGCTCAAAACAATCTTTGCCTGGTATCTAGATGGAAATTTTACAGTGTTATGTAGCAAGCATAGGTCTTAGAAAACAATGCCTTAAAACTCAAAAGTCATGGAAATGTTCAAGTGTTTCCAAAAAGACCCCTCTTGAAGAAAATAATGGGAAACCTTTTTAATTTTTTTTTTTTTTAAATTTGAACATAGGTCAATGCCTTTGGCTTATAAGACAAACTCTTGGAATTTCTGTTTTGATCCATTCCAGGTGACAGACATCCTTAGGACTCTTTGAAGTAGATTTCATGTAATGTTTTAATTTCCTATAACATTTTCACTAAATTGAAGCATCTGTTCAATTTCACAGACTACAGAACACACTGTGTGTTTTGGGAGGTGAAGATACAGAAGTAAAGGAAGACAGCTGAGATACCCTGTCCCATGAAGCAGGAGGCAATGCAATATCTTTTGTTCCCTATAGATTGGATAAGAAAATTGGAATTAAATCTTACCACAGCACTTTGCAGTGTCTCTCATACAGGGCACATGGCTCAATAATTCTTGAATAGGCATATACAACACAAAAAAAAAAGTAAAAGAAAAGGAAGGAGGAAATAAAATTCTAAATGAAAATGGTGGGAGCCTTGTAAGACACTGCACAGATTGATAGATACAATGTCCATTTGTTCCTCTATCAGATTCCTGTTGCTTCTAATTGAATGAAAAATGTAGAGGTGGGAAGAGGATGAAGCTTAGTTGTAGAGTATTTGCTTAGTACACACGAAGCCCTAAGTTCCTAGCAACACATGACCAGGCAAGGGAGTGTATAGCTAAAATTGCAGAACCTGGGAATGAGGACAAAAGAATCAAGAGTTCAAGGTCACTGGGCAGTGGTGGCGCATGCCTTTAATCCCAGCACTCGGGAGGCAGAGGCAGGCAGATTTCTGAGTTCCAGGACAGCCAGAGCTACACAGAGAAACCCTGTCTTGGAAAAAACTAAAAAAAGAGTTCAAAGTCATCCTTGTAAGTTCAAATCTAGTCTGAACTACAGGAGACCCTGTCTCAAACAGCAACAAAAGTGAAAAGCTAAGTACTCACTTGATCATGAATCCTGAATTATAGACCCAACTGAATTTCCAGAAGGAGATATGTGTGTGTGTGTGTGTGTGTGTGTGTGTGCGCGTGTGTGTGTGTGTGTGTGTGTATGTATGTATATGTATACCTTGGTAATATGGGTTATGAAAAATGTGGAATGCCAGGTAGGGAAAATGGGAGTGGGTGGTTGGGTGGGGGAATATCCTCATAGAGGCAGGGGTGGAGGATGGGATGGGGGTTTCCCAAGGGGAGACCTGAAAAGGGGAAAATATTTGAAATGTAAATAAAGTATCAAAAAATAAAAATTAAAAAACAAACAAACAAAAACAACGTGGCACTCTAAGCTGCAGGGACACTAAAGATCCCATTAATAGTTCCCTTTGAGCAATCCATCATGGAAGTTCCTGTTTTATTGTGTGTTCCATAGGGGCATTACTTAAGGCTCAGATGGCCTCACTTCAGAGCCTATGTGATTTATGCCTCCTGGACAGCAAGATTTTTTTCTCTTGACATCTATGAGGCAAATGCTGTTCTGCGAAACAGCTTCTTGTCTACTGCCCCTTTTGATAAGGTGCCCACACAAGATTTTCTTGGCAACCCTGGATGCTAAAGCAAGCTAATGGAAATACAGTGCATTTGAAGTAAGGGCACTTTGGTGACAGGCCATCTCCCTGCTCAGGAGTGCCACTGGGATTTCATGCTTACAACGTTTTGAGGCAGAAAACAAGTTAACCATCTTCTTTAGAGTTTTCAGAAACATTAATAAATACATTTACTATTCCATTTAATTATTTAGAACTTACTTTTCTATTTCAATTAATTATGACATGATATATTAAAGATTAAACTCGATTTTGTATGTGAAATCCAAATAGTGTGTAAGCAAAATAGCCCCAGTTACTAGCCACTATTTCTTAACATAATTAATGATATCTAATGGTAATTTTCTATGATACATTAGGAATCTTGTTTAAGATAATGTTTAAGGTTTATTCTTCTTCCACCTTTTCATGTAGGTGAGATTGAAAAGAACCCAGAGACCGCATTTCTACAAAAAGGCTATTTGTATTTAGATTTGGTGTCTATCACTCTTATATAATACTAAGCCTGAAGAGTGACCTGGATGTTCTAGTTGGGATCTTTTAACTTAACTGTGTGATGTAAACTGATGAGATTCCTTAGTGAATGGCACTGACATGATTCCAGAGGAAAACCCTCTGATTTTTTCTTTCTTAGGATGGTTGAAGGAAGACAGTAGAGAGAGTATGGTGATTTGAATAGTTTTGGGCCCTTATAGATTCATGTGTTTGAATGCTTGGCCATAGGGAGGGGCACTGTTAGTAGATAAGGCCTTACTGGAGGAGGTATGGCCTTGTGGGAGGAAGTGTGTCACTGTGTATGTGGGCTTTGAGGCCTCCTATGCTCAGGCTCTGCCCAGTGTGGAAGATAGTCTCTGCATGCATGCCTAGAGACTGTTCTTGTTATGTTTTTGATGAAGAATGGGGCTGCCTTTTGCCCTTTTCTAAAGAGACTGTTTGAGGCTGAAATGAAGAGATTTAAATTAATTGCACTGGCAAAGAAAATCTCAAAAAAGTCTAGCATAGACTTTGTTCTACATTTCACTCTTATGAAGAACATTTTAATTAGGCATAGCAAGCTTCGAAAGGAAAATACAAAAATGTATAGTTCAAATATTAAAGGGGTACCAGGAAGTAGAATGGAGCTGAATCCTGTGATATTAAATGGAATTAATGGAGTGGTGATCTCAGGGTAAAATTCTACCAAGCTAATTTTATTATTTATGCATTTGCAGTTGTTAGGTATCATTATGATCTGGGTATTGTTTTCATTTGGATAAAAGGAGATATGATTGTATGTCAAATTTATAAGTGTTGAATTGTGATAACTATTTTAGGTTGTCAACTTGACTATATCTGGAATGAACTACAATCCAGAACTTATAAAGATATTGTAAAAAAAGGATTAAAGAAAAGCTTAGGTCCAGCTTTAAGCCCAAGGAGGTAGAGGCAAGCAGATCTCTGAGTTTAACACCAACCTAGTACAGAGCAGGTTCCAGGCAAAGAAAAGTTTAGGTCCAGGCACGTCTTTAATCCCAGAAAGCAGGAGACAGAGGCAAGCAGATCTCTGAGTTCAAGTTCAGTTATAGACCAAGTTCTAGGACAGCCAAGTTTAAGCAGTGAAGGAAACCATTGAAAGCAGAAAGGTGGTGAAGATGCAACATAACAGAGGGGCCATGTTCCAGCCCCAGCAAGTGACAAAACATGGCAGCTTTGTCCATGTGGTTCTGCCTTTAGAGACAAGAATATAAGGGGTCATTTGATGCTGGTTTGCTAGAACTAAGAAACTGGTGGTTATTAAGAAGAGACCATTGCCAATGAGGTGAAATCTTCTGGGAAGTGTTTTCTGAGAGCACAAAGAAACTGTGTTTCATAGATAGACATTGGGCTGGCAGACAGATTTGGTAATGTATAAGAATCACCCAGGTAGTACTGGTTTTGAAAGGCTTGAAGAGATCATGGAGAGCATCTGAGGCCTAGCACTGTAAGAGTCCAGGAAAGGCCATTAGTGAAGGTGAAGCCTCAATGTCAGTTGAAGGACAAAAGGGGTCATACACAGAGTTTGAGCTTGGCACAAGGAAGAGAGCCTATGAGAGGCTATAGGTAAACATGGGGCATAGTTACAGCAGAAGACACGAGTGTTTTGGAGATGCCAGTACCATGGGATGACGATGAGGGACAGCAACATCGGTAGAGTGGAGTCAGCCAGAGCCTAGAGTGCTATGGAGGGCAGAGCTGGAGAGGTGACCAAAGCTCTTTGGAGGAGCCCAGATATTGGAACATGAAGCTGTTCCTTAGAGACCCCTAAAATGTTAGAAATGCCAAAGCCATGGAATACTTGCCCAGGAAAGCTGCTAATGGGGAGTGGAACCAACCCAAGAGAAGGAATTGTGTTGCAGTCAACAAAGCTGAAAGGAGTTGGACATCAAACATAGAAATACAGAGTTTAGAGTTTATCCAGTTGGTTTTTGGTCTTATTTTGGTCCAGTATTTCCTCACTATGATGTTTTGGAATGGTAATATATATTCCGTCATGTTGGAACTATGTGATCTGGGTATTTTTTGTTGTTGTTGTTTTTGATTTTTGAATTTTATAGGGATTACAAGTAAGAGATTGCACAAATCTCAGAAGAAACTTTGAAATCTGAACTTTTAAACATTGTTGAGCCTGTGATAGACTATGAGGACTTTTGAAGTTGGACTAAATGCATTTTAAATATGTTATGGTGATAAGCCTGTTGGGGCCATGGAGTGGGATGTTGTGGTTTGAATAGGTTTGGACCTCATAGATTCATGTGCTTGAATGTTTGGTCATAGGGAGTGGCACTATTAGGAGGTGTAATGTTATTGAAGGAGATATGGCCTTGTTGGAGGAAGTATGCCACTGTGTAGGTAGGCTTTGAGATCTCCTATGCTCAGGTTCTGCCCAGTATGGAAGATAGTCTCCTCTTTGCTAGCTGTGGATCAAGTTGTTGAACTCTCAGCTCTGCCAGCCCCAAGTTTGCCTGCACACTGCCATGTTTCCTACCATGGTGATAAATGGACTAAACCTCTGAAACTGTAAGCCAGCCCCAATTAAATATTTTCTTTTATAAGAGTTGCCTTGGTCATGGTGTCTCTTCACAGGAATAAAACCCAAACTAAGACAATGGACTAAATCTCTGAAACTGAAAGTCAGCCCTAATTAAATATTTTCTTTGTAAGAGTTGCTGTGGTCATGGTGTCTTTTCATTGCAATGGAACCCTAAGACAAAGAGGTAGCCTAAAACCATGGCATCTGAGCAGCTGGAAGACTAAGTAGGTATTTGCTACCATTACTAAAAGATGATAGGTTTGAGCAAGGCAGAATGTTTTATCGGAGCTTCTAGGAAATACATAGTACACATGTGAGAGCCAGAGCAGCAGGCACTGTGGGCACAATGCTTGGAAGGGTCAAAACAGAATGTGCTATGTGCACAGATAATCCATGTCTAAGAGCTTGGGGATGTGTTTACTGATAGCTGAATGCTAACTGTCTCTGTTACCCTACCCTTCCCTGGATCTCAAGACTAGAGAACTGTCTAGAGGTGAAATTGAGTGAAATACTCAGAAAAGGAACCATGAAAGAATCACTGGAAATTGTTAGAGGTGACTTTAAAAAGCCATTAGCTAGGGAAGTCATTGAAGAAACAGTACGGAGTGGAAATTAGAAAACTATTTATACATCAATTATGAAACTCAAGAAGACTATATGCAAACTATGTGAACAAGCAAGATAAATGATAGGCAAAGCATATTTTTAAAAGTTGGGACATTTTCTCTATAGGTAAAACAGTATGGCATCATATTATATTGGCTCATTTACATACTCATAGAAATCTAGACATACAAATCTGCTGTGAATATGCTTCAAATACCACAGGTCAGAAAACAGTGCCTTCCACAGACTGCAATACTCAAAGACCACAAGCTTCCCAGAGTTGCTATAATTACCCAAGATTCATTTTCTTATACAAATTTTATAAAACCAAAACCTCAAGATTTAACAAAAATTAATTTTTTTATTATGTTAGATTATTTTTGTTAAGGATTAACTGGTATTTTAGAGATAAAAATTTTTAATTCTTAAAAATTAAAAAATTACATATTTGTTCTTTTCTGTTATGAATTCAATTAAATATTTACAAGTAAATCAACTTTATTGAAAGATGTATTTCACTTCTTCACTACAAGAACAAGAAAAAAACCATTACCAAGGGTCACTAGAAGGAATTTTAATCAGTGGTGTCTCATGGACCCTCCACTTATCTACCCTTTTAGAACAAAATCTTCTCTTGATTTTATTAATATGAAAACCAGGACTCATCCTACCTAGCTTTTCTGCAGCATTCCAGCTGGTACAAAGCAGGGAGGGCCTGTGAGAACCAGGTGAGGCCAGATTGCCTGCTCCTCACTACAGATTCTTCATTGCCTCTCTGCACACGTTTTCTTCACAATCAATAGGACATATTTCACTGTGGCCTCAGGCAATTTTCTGGTACTTTTAGGAGAAGTAGCAATTTAATAAAGCAAGAAGAATGGAGCAATTATTTTGTCTTCATTGGCAGTGTCAGCATCCTTACTTGGGGCTTTGTATGTATCACTCCATGTCATCTCCAAAACTCAAAACCATCCTAATGAGGCTAATGAGTATGATTACTGTGACTTCTCATGTACAGAGAATGAAGAGTCTTCGCCTTAAACACCTTTAGCCTACAGCTGTCAGTATAACAGAAATGGGTGGATTGTGTTATCCTTGTCTCATCACACCTCTTTACAGAAATATGCAACTCTCAGGGAACTCAATTCAGTTTAAACGTAGTGGGGCATTGTTTACAACAGATGTGGACAGTAGTTTGGAAAAGTCACAGTA
>JADRCH010000011.1:22033244-22074377 GCA_019843965.1 Rhynchomys soricoides
AGAGAGAGAGAGAGAGAGAGAGAGAGAGAGAGAGAGAGAGAGAGAGAGATTGGTGACTGGCTTCTGCACCCACATGCACCAACATGAACATATACACATAAATATAAATAAACATATATATGCACACACAGGAGAAGATTACTTGGCCAGGTTGGAAGGGGAATGAAGTCACACTGATTGAGCATAATCATCTTCAAGGTTTTGTTTATGGGTACCATAAGAGAGAGAAAGAAAAATCTTTTAATAGGTCAGTGTTTTAAACTACATGAATTTAATTTTAAGTTTGAATTATCCTTTAACATGACTAACATGCCTAGAAACACTAAGGCCAAGTGTCAGACAAACTCTTAGCCCCTCCACTGTATAAATGGTAAATCTAATCCAAAATAAGCTTCTCCTGTCATAGATTTATATGAGACTCTGTGTCCTTCTATTTCTAGAGTAATTTTGTAAGCAAAGCTTTTAGGAGTTGATATTAATCTATGGCATAAAGGATCCAAAGACATTATTTTGTAAGATGTTTAAAATGAGCAATGGGAGAGTTTGCTAATTAAAACTCTTAGAAAGCTATGTTTCTTGGTACTAGTTCATGCAGTTCTTTCTGCTCTCTCTGGTAGATGGCTGTGTCATTCTGACAAGGTCAGTGGCCCTCATTTAACTGGCTGCAAATGTTTTATCACATCTTGTACTTCCAAGAAATGTTTACTGTGCTGGTTCACAACTTATTCTTGACATCTACAGGCTGTTTGGAAGCTTTTCCTTTTGTGCTTGTGGTACAAATGAATATCACAGGATATTTACATAGGCAGAGTAATTTTCATTACAATTATTCAACTTATACACACAATGCATTACTGGAATATATGAATATGGCATTTGTATTTCTTTTTCTGTCAGTTCTAGTGGTAGAATTCTGAGACTTAACAGTGCTAGGCAAGTGCTCTATCACTGAGCCTTATCCCTAGTCCCATTTTATAGATTTATTCTTTGAAGATTTCATACATGTACTTATGCATCTTGATCATATCTACCCCATACTTGCACCCTTCAAGTCCCCCCAAGACTCTCATCTCATCTCTCCCATAACTTTATGTCCTGCTATTAATTTTCTTTTTTAAACAAACTGAGTTGAATTTCTATTGTCTACATGTACTTGAGTGTGAGGTCATCCAATGGGGCAAGAGAAACCTTCCAGTACCCTCAGTTCTAAAGAAAAGTGACCCTCCTGCAACTATCAACTGCCAACAGCACCTCAGCTAGGGTTAGGATGCTAACCCTAGCTTTCTGAGAAGACCGTTTCACCTCCATGCAGGGACTTTAGACTAATTTGATCTTCCACAGGTCTTGTGTAGGTGACCATTGCTGCTATGAGTTCATGTATGCAATGACCATGTCATATCCAAGAACAGCATCTCACAGCTCTCCTCTCTATCTTCTAGCCCTTACATTCTTCCCATCCCCACTCCTCCTTGTCCCCAGACTTTGCATGGGGAAGGGTGTTGATACAGCTGTACCGTTTATGATTGAACACTCACAATTACTTACTCTTAACATTTTGAATAGTAATGTCACTATATTACCTACTACCCTCTACAACAAAATACTTCACTGATCAAGGATTGGGGCAGCAAAGACCCACAGAGTTAGAAGGCAGTTTGAAAACTTGATCATTTAGAAAAACACCTTCAATAAGGTATATGACTTCCCTAGCAATGGTTTTTGACTGTGTTTACATTACCAGGCATGAATTCCTTCCTGTGTCCTAATATCAAATGGAGAGAATAGCTGGCTATACCTTAAAGAGTCTTGACCACCAGTGGGAACACTTGAGCACCTTATCATTATTTTTATCTATATGGTTCATGGTTGGATTAGACTACTGAGTCATAGCCTGATCTATAGAAATAAAATTTATTTCAGATATTATCTGTAAAATAAAATAATTAGAATATGCTGTAATATGGAATTTTCCTGGCATTCTCAATGTTTATATAATTTTCTAGCTTTTTTATAAATATTCATTTTTAAGTCTATAAATTGCATTTGATACCTATTTTCCTATGGATTGGCACAAAGAAATTCAATAGTCAAAGTGATTATATAATGTTATATTATATTATAGTGGTATTACATGATAATTGTAGTTTTATTCTTTTCTTGGCCATCATATTATTTTACAGAGCTGATGAGGATTATATCAGAATTATATGAATAGAATAGAATATATGTATACATCATTTATATATATATATATATATACATATATATATAATTATTCACTGAATTGCTGTCCTTTTATCTTTTCTTATTCAATTTGTAAGTGAAATCAAAAAAGTAACTTTATAAATGTTTGAGACAAAACATTAACCAGGATAAGAAAGGTTGGTTTTGGGTTAGTGGAGCATTGCTGTAAACCTGTATGGGACATTGTGTATGGTATCCTGCTAAACATACAATGTCAATGAGAAGAGGATGAAAGAGCTTTCCACTTTGACCACTCCATTCATGTAGAGAGAAAAATGGGAATTTGCCAATTGTCCTGAACAGCATATGGAATGGCCTCTGACTTTAGGAAACAGGCCTTTCCATGTACACCAGTATTTGGTCAGGTAAGAGATAAAGCTGAGAAATCAGAGAACAGCTGTACTGTGGTGGGTGCCACCTGTAGCTGTCCAGCAGCCGTGGATGAACTGGGTCTACCTGAGAAGGGAGCTGGGAATAAAAAAGGGATGGGGTGCGAGAGAAGAACAAGCCTAGACAAAGTTTCTGATCAAGGCTCCTGTAGGAAATTGCAAATGCAGCAAGGCCAGACTGGCTCCAGCCAGGTTGTAAAATCACCCTGGGTTTGTTAATCTTACTCAAGGCTGGGGGAAGGACATAGTACTGACTTTGACAGAAACATGACAAATCTTAATCCCCAAATGAATACCAAATGAATAAGATGTTTTGGTGAGAGAGGGGCAAGATGGTCACAAAGGCACAACCAAAGTATCATAAAGGAAGTACTGTGCTAGGCTGTATTTTAGCTAAATTATTGGACCATTAAAGCATCAGCACAAGATGGTTATTATTGCACTCACTTCAAATGAAGACATTATAATGTGCTTTGTTTAAACTGTTAACCTTTCTAAGGTCACTTAGTTAGAAAATAACAACAGAAAACCTCTGAAACCAATCTTTAATCTAACTACAATCAAATACACATATCACTGAACCAGGAATACAAGAAAAATACAATTTTGATAGGTATTTGGAAGTTTCAAAGGCCAGAATAGCAGATAGCAAGACAGAAATATAGACAAAAATAACATGGAATGACAACAGAATCTTTTGTCTTCTAATGCATAAGGCTCCTACAGAACACCAGCATATATTTTTATCTCAAGGAAAAAGATATGTAGAATCTGAAGGAACTCACCTAACCCTACACCATTGCCTCAGTAACAACTTCTTTTGCTGAACATCTTACAGCAAAATTTCCTAAAATATTTAGCCAATCTCAACAGGAAAATGAAGAAATTAGGAGATCCTAGGAGGTGGCAGGTACAAACCAGATGTCCTTGTCCTCTGAACCAATCTTCCATCTTACAAAACATTTCATCCGAGTTGAAACATTCCCGCTAGGAGGGAAAAAGGGGGTTTATGAGGTTTAAAAGAATGTCACAGGTCTTGGAAAGTAGAAACTTGCAAGGTTCTCAATGACTCCTGAACAAATGAATAAACAAATACAAAGGGAACAGATTGATTAGATGAGCTGTCAAGAGCAGATTCTTAGCCCTGTCTAGCTGCCTGCCTGTAAGTTGTACAGAAGGGTCCACAGCTGAGCTTTTGTGATCCATCATCCATGGTGAGGTGGGCATGTTAGTGCTGCATTGTTTTGACTATCCTTGCTCTTGTGTGTAGCTGTACACTCGGACTTCTGTTGTTGGCCCCAACAAAGACTCATTGTTTTACTAAGTTGGACTTTGGTGCTGTTGTTTACTTTGATCTTTCACGAGTTTCTTTCTGGGATGAGTAGATATGTCACAACATAGGAATGTCTTGAAGTTTTTTTTGTTCTACCTTTTCCTTACTTAGCAGAACACAGGATATTAAGCAACAGCAAAAGGGGAAGCCCAAACACCTGTTTGTGTGCATGTTCATAAAAGGTGTGATAAAGTGAACCTCTTTTAAAGCCTCTTTGTAGAGAACATCAAATAAATCAACCAAACAGTGAGAGCCAGTGCAATGTAACCATTTGTACTCAAAAGGCAATTCAAGTCACTTTGCTCAGCCTTAAATGTATTGGTAATCTGTCATGAAAAAAACAAACAACACTTGTATATTTTTATTCAGCTTCCCAAAACTGGGGGACTTATTTTTTGTTAAAATACAAAAGTAAGAAATTATAAAATAATCACGCTTTAGCTTGACAACTCTTGAAGTCAAAACAGCCATTTAAAACACAGCCTTCATACCTATCTTTGGTGATCTCTATAAAATTTCATTTGACAACAGGACTACAAATCATGAAGAAAAAAAAAACCAAAACCCTGAGAAACACTGTTCCAGAGATTATTTTGTTATTCCTAAAATTTAGAGTCCTACTGATTTAAACAACCAAGCAAATAAACAAACAATAACAATATTGCTATGGAAATACAGAAATAAAACATAGTCTAAAGAATTTAATTCTATAGAATTTCTCCTCCCCCTTCATGCTGGCTATGCTGTTATCCCTTTTCCTTTGAAACATTTTTTTCTCCCTCCCAACCAACAGTCTCTTTCTATTTTACTGGGTTCTATAAGGAGTCTAAATTAAGCACACAAATCTGCAGATTCAATGCTAAAATGCACATGTGAATGATAACATGTATTGTTTGTTTTTCTGGGTTTGTGTTACAGCATAATGTTTTTTGCCAACAACTTAACCTGCAAATTTCATTAGTCTTTATAGCTAATAAAAT
Source organism: Rhynchomys soricoides (assembly GCA_019843965.1). Lineage (NCBI taxonomy): Eukaryota > Metazoa > Chordata > Mammalia > Rodentia > Muridae > Rhynchomys > Rhynchomys soricoides. The sequence goes on from JADRCH010000011.1 coordinate 22,038,191, forward strand.
TGTATTTTATATAGGTACCATAGTTTTATCATTCACTCTTGGTTGATGAACATGTAAACTGTTTTCATGTCCTGACTATTATGAATAGAACAACTATAAACATGGATGAGTAAGTGTTTTGGTAAAGGAGTCTTTGGGGTTTAAGTTTAGGAATAGTATAGCAAGGTCATATGGTAGATCTATTTCTAGTTTATGAATACTGTTAACTTCAGTAATGGCCAGCAGGGCAAAATATGCCTATTAGTGGAATAGTGGCAAAAATGTTTTGGGGCTAACTAGCTGCTTTCTGTTTGGATTTAAAGTCTTCTCCACAGGATGAAACCCATGTCTGGTACTCTAAGTCTGACCAAGAATCCATGGCTAGAAACTTATAAGGCCCAGGAACAAACCAACACTATTATTCTGCTAAATGGATATCAGTTGTGGAGCAAGAGGAACACTTCTCTATTGCTGGTAGGATTGTTAACTTGTACAACCACTTTGGAAATCAATTTGGCAGTTTCTCAGAAAGCTGGGAATAGCTCTACTCAAGACCCAGCTGTACCACTCCTGGGCATATCACCAAAAGATGCTCCACCATTCCACAAAGATACTTGTTCAACTATGATCATAGCAGCTTGATTTGTAAAATCCAGAAACTGGAAACATCCTAGACGTCTCTCAACTGAAGAACGGATTTAAAAAAAAAAAAAAGTGATACATCTACACAATGGAAGACTATTTAGCTATTAAAAACAAAGATATCATAAAGTTTTCAGGCAAATGGGTAGATCCTGATAATATCATCCAGAATGAGGTAATCCAGTCCCAAAAGGACATGCACAGTATGTCTTCACTTATAAGTAGATATTAGCCATAAAATACAAGCTACCCATGCTACAATCTACAGACCCAAGCAGGCTGGACAAGAAGGAGGACATGAGCAAGGATACTTGAGTCTCACTTGGAAGGGGGAATGGAATGGTCCTGGAAGGCAGATGGAGGAGGGAACTGAGTGGGAGAGGGAATGAGAGTAGGAGGTAGAGGGCTTCCTCCTATGGCCAGGCAGGAACCCCAATGAAGCAAAAAGGATACCAACCCACTCACCAAATTTTCAATACAAAAGTCATCCTGTCTATAAGAAATGCAGAGATTGGGGATGGAGTAAAGACAAAGGGAATGGCCAACCAGTGACTGGCCCAACTTGAGACTCATCCTATGGACAAGCACCAGACCCTGACACTATTAATAATACTCTGTTATGTTTGCAGACAGTATTCTAGCATAGCTGTCCTCTAAAAGGCTCCACCAACTCACACAGATGTAGACACCCACAGCCAAACAGTGGATGGAGCTTGGGGACTCTTATGGAAGAGTTGAGGAAAGGATTGCAAGCCCCCAAATAGATAAGAACTTCACAGGAAGACCAAAAGAGACAACTAACCTTGACCCTTGGGGCTCTCTGAGACCAACCAAAGAACATATGCAGGCTGGACCTAGGCCTCCCCATACATACGTAGCAGATATGCAGCTTGTTCTTCATGTAGGTCCCCAACAATGGTACAGGGGGCTATCTAAGAACTGTTGCCTGTATGTGGGTTATATTTTCCTAGCTGGGCTGTCTTGTCCATCCCCAGTGGGAAAGAAAGCAACTAGCTCTGCAGAGACTTGAAGTGCCAGGGTTGGGGAATACCCAGGCGGTCCTCCTGCTTAGAGAAGGGAGGATGGATGAAGGACTGTGTGGGGGTGACCTTGAGGGGGCAATGAGTATGATATAAAGTGAATAAGTAGAAAGTAATTTTTTTTTAAAAAAGTAAGAAAATAAATAAAACTTTCCTGTAAATGTATGTCTCTATACCTATAAATTAGTGTACTCTCATACCTGATCATCATAGTTTCTTTGTGTATTGGAGGGCAATTAATCCAGAAATCCACACTTTGTCAAAATGCAGAGTAGAATGATTAGCCATAAATTGGGCATATATATCACATCCCCTCCCTAATTCTCAGGCACCATCTAGGAAGAGGAGGTAGAAAGGCTGATGACCCTGTGGATCAAGGAGATATGGAGCAGAACAGTATCTTTTCTACATAACAGGACCACTTCACCCATGAACTCACAGCTGCTGTGCTTGCCTTCATGAGACCTGCCCAATATCAAATCAGCCAACATTCTATCTTGGAATAGGAAAGAGGCACATGAGCTACTTCCCTTAGCTAAGGAGCTATAGGCAGTAGGTGGCTTTAAAGGTGGGAGAGTCAGATTTTTTAATGGTGTGGCTCTTGGTAGGTATGCTATACTCCAGTGAATGGATCTCAGCCAAGAGTATGTGGGTAGTACTGGATTTTGTGGTTTACTTTACTTCTTTTAAGACCACAAGGTTGGGAGATATAATATACATAGGTAAGGTGTGGATCTGAGAAGAATTAGGGAGAGGAGTAGGAAGTGGAAATGATCCACTTATATCAATTATATAAGATTCTCAAAGAACTAATAAAAAGATTATAAAAAAATCTTCAAACTTATTTATTCCATCTATAAGCAAAACAAAAACATGTTTTTGAAAATAAGATTCATAAAATAACCATAGAATCCAAAGCTTAAGACATATAATCAAACAGAATTGCAAATTTATGAATTGATAAGCACCTCAGATCTCATAAAGTGTACCCATTCTTAAAATCTGAAAGACCCCCAAACTTCAGGATTTGGCTGGGAGGTAAAATTTTATTACATAACTAAGCTCCAGTGCTTCAAAAGACATGGATTTCTTTGTCACTAAGAACTAAATGATTATTAATCTATATTTTCAAGCTGGATGTTTATGGACTTTGGTTTATGGAAAGTTGACACAAAACCATTCAGTAGAACTAACCCCGTATCAACTTCACACACAAACACATAACTATTAAGCAACAACCCTTCGTTATGAATCCCCAAGAGCTCATATTAAAAACACAAATGACTTTAAAAGTCCCATAGTCTTTACAAATTCAAACACAATATAATTCCAGTCCCTTCAATATAGACAATTTCTTCCCAAACTGCTGGTATTTCTTGCTGCAACTGTGCTGCAATTTCACCAATATCTCCTCATATGCTATCTTTCTGGTGTCAATTCCCAACTTCTTTGCATAACCCTTTCAGTCCTGGGCTTTGAACTCCCACTGAGGCCTGCACCCTCATGAGTGGCCTCTCCTGGCCTCTCACAATGCTAAGCCTCAGCTGACTCCTTCATGCCTTCAAATCCAGTACCATCTGGGTGACTCTTACACATTACAATGTCTGGTTGCCAATAGAAGGCACAACTGTGGCTGCTCCTAGAATACAGCTTCACCGTGCTTTCAGGAAAAACTTCCCAGATTTCACCTCAGTGATTTTGTTCAATTCTTAATCACCACTAATTTTTTAGCTCCACTTAAACAGCATCAATTTTCCCAGTAAAACAAAGGTTTCTTTGCAATGGTGCTAGTCCCTTGTTAATCATGCTGACTCTTCTGCTCCCGCTGGCTGTACAAGTGTGTTTCAGTATAGTGGGAACCTATGATGCAGTACACCTAGAGGCAGCTGTGTTAAATATACAAACTGTCTTTTTACAATAATAATAATAATAATAATAATAATAATAATAATAATAATAATAATAAAAAATAAAAAAAAACACCTTCAAGAGACAGTACAGATTTGGAAAAAAACCTGTGGCCCTCATGCTATCACTGAGACTTTATGCCTATGTGGATCTCAGTCAGCTACTTGTTTGTCTTGCTGGGTTGTTTATCTGACTTGCTTTGGCTAATGTAACAAGAATGGGTCTTAAAAACTTTAAACATGAGCCAAATCTTTTCTCATCTCAGGAAATCAGTATACAAAAGACCAGAACTCAAGCATCCTTTCTAAACTGTAAAGCAAAATAAAAAAGGATGGAAGAAATTAGTATTCAGAAGAAGAGAGTATGTATTCATGCTTTCTTTTCATGCCAAAAAATAATTAAAAGGAAACCAAGATAGCAAAATAAAATGAGTCATTCTGTTGCATACCCAATTTTCATTTATTTGGAAACACATTTTTTCTTAAAAGGAGACTCTATTTTTCCCCATTAAAATGCTCAATGTATTTCTAGTAATTTTACATAGGTGCATTTACTTTGTATTAATTGATACTCTGGTTTATGCTGCTTCTGTATGTTTGCCTGTTACTTGGTTTCCTTCTTATTAATGTCAGTGTTCTAGTTGTATTTGAATAAATTATCTCCTTCTACAAGATTCTACAGTCTGCAACTTGTACCTTCACATATCTAATTTCTCAAGTTAGAGAATAATTCTTGACTCCAATTTTTTTTTCATTAACTGTCTTCACTTAATTCAGCAATGGTCCTAAAACGCACAGTTCTATCTTAATCTTTCTATATCTACAACAACATTAAGCTTGATTTTTCATTATAAAAATTATTCTAAGAATAAACAGAGTAAGAAAATATGATGTCTCTGGCTTTGATTTAATAGTCTAAGTGAAGTAACTTAGTACTAGACCTCTGTTGTGTTTGAAGACACACATAAAATTATAATCTGAGAAGAATAAAGACACTTAAAACATGCATGATATTCTCAGGTGAATTGTGTTTATAATTCATTGTTACATTACAGGCATATTTATAAAATATCTCTAGAACCATAATGACATATACTGGATGAACATTAATAATCCATTTTCATTACAATTAATTCAACTGTGTCTGTCTCTTAGATTGAGAAAAAGGAGTCCTATTAGTAATTTCTGATAACTCCTGAATCTCAGCATAGTCAGCTGTCTGTGTTGGTCAAGCTACATATTGAATGAGTACTTGCTAAGTGGATATGATTTGGTATACCTGTTCAGGGTCTAAATGAATGCAGGCACCATCACAACATTGTTTCCTACCATTTCCACAGAAGAACTCACAGCCTACTGACCCATAAATACCTCTCAGAAAAGATGCTTTTGTCACTCTGGCTAAAGCATGTTTTAAGACCACATCTAACTGGAATGAGAGTCTGGAAAGTATGGTCCTTTGCTGGTCTCAGAGAGAGAAGTGTTGTTCAATCATAGTAAGTGTTACCAAGGCCTAGAGAAATGTAACTGGGCTATTCTATTCAGCCATTCATTCACACAGAGAGACATGTCTTGAGCTAGTTTTCTAGAAGTAGACAAAGTGAGAGAGTTCCTTTGGATATGCTGGCTTGAGGTGCATATCTAAATCAACAACTATTATTTAAACAACAATGGTATGAATAGACTCCTATGAAAATCACTTAAAATAACACAATATAAAGGTATGATAATTTTTAAAGGGAGACAAGCAGACAGTGTACTCAGGGAATGGTGCACTTCATTAAATTGCTGTGTATTCAATATGGTTTTCTTTCAAATAATTGCTTTAAAGAGAATTTACCAGTGACAGTGATGATTATTCAGTTCAAAGATAAAAATTTTCATGGTCTCTCCTCCAGAAGGAGAGAGTGTGAAACTGTGAAGCAGTATTCTAAGGCTTTCTGTTGCCTTTGTTCTCAGTTGAAACACTAGAAGGCATTATTTATTATGTTAGCTCATGGGACTGCAATTCTCAGCTTCCAATAAAATGATCTGTCTTCTATATTGAGAGTATGACATTTTATAAACTGTTAAACAATAATGTTAAACCTAGTAAATGAAATTTAAATAATAATTAATATATATTTCCAGAATCAAACTACAGATTTCTTTCTTTTCCTGCATTTCTATTTTTCACACGTGACCCCCATGAAATCCTGTCAGGAAAGAGAGAGATTTAGAACACAGACCAGCAAATAGTGGTAACTCAACACAGGCAAAGATGAGATAGACATTTGAGCAATGGAGCTGTCTGGTCTCATAGAATAAAGAGTACAACATACTTACCTAAGACTAACTGCAAAAATACTGGCCACTATGGTTTAAATGTTCTCAACACCCATATTGAAAGTCATCCCTTGCTGGCTTTTAAGAGATGGAGTCAGGAAGAACCTTTAAGAGGTAAGGAACGGGTAGGGGTGTAATTCAATGATGGAGTGTTTGCCTAGGGTTTTCAAAGTCGCAGTCTGATTATAACTTGAGGATGGACCCTACTCATAGATGGATATATTGAGAAGTTATTTGAGGGTGGGTCTATTATAAAAATGAGGTTGCCTCTGTCTCTGGAACTCAGCCTCACTCCATCTATATCTATATCTCCATCTCCATCTCCATCTCCATCTCCATCTCCATCTCCATCTCCATCTCCATCTCCATCTCCATCTCCATCTCCATCTCCATCCAGCTGGCATCTAGATTCTGGGTTTTCCATAGCAAGAAGAGTTTCACTAGATGTAGCTCATGGCTTCTGGGTCTCAAGACTCTACGTGTTGAATAAACTTACTTTATAAAATATCTCAACTCAAATTCAGTTATGGCAGCAGAAAATGCATCAGAGTCAACAGGTACATGGTTAGCAGTCTTCATCATAGCATGTCCTTGGGAATAAATGAAGTACATGCCATGCCAACTGCTACAGAAGATGGTGGTCTTGATGTGAGACAAGGAATGTATATATATTATTTACATAAATGTTTATGATAGTAACAATACACAGCTCAAAGCCCTGTGTAAATACACTTGCTTGAACCTGCACTTACCACACGCTAGAATTTCATAAGTGAGTAGGGACTCTGTCTCAATATGGGATATACTCTTTTTTCCCTCTAGTTTTTGAAACATAGTCTCATTGGGTAGCCCATTTGTCAACAATCTTGTCCTCTGGTTCTCAGCACTCCTACCTCACCTTTCGAATACTGGGATTTCAGGGTGTGAGGCACTACACTCGGCCATAAGTTAACTTGATAATGTTTATCTATTTCATGATATTTATTTGTAAGTAAAACATAATGTCAGTTGGGGCAGTTTCTTCATATAAAGAGGTAGAAAAAAATGTATGTCCTTATCAGATGGTCCCTGATGTTCACATCCTACCTTGTTATCAGCTGTGTATAAATTTAACTAAAAAGCTTTCTGGCTGCAGGAAGCAAACTTTAGGCATGCTAAGTGTGAAAAATCTAGCAAGTAAACCACCACAAAGCATGCAAAAAATTACATGTTTATATACCGTGTCACTAAATAAAACTAGACCTGAAAGGTACAACAGTTGTTACTATGAGGGTGAGTGGAAGCCAGGGCTGGTGGAGGTTGGCATCTCGTCTTTCTGTTAGCACAGACCTAGGACAGACTGTGTCATATTGTATGGTGTGTGGGATTGCATTCTCAGATGCAGAAATATGTTCCATTCTGTCACACCCACAAGCCTTAGACTGCACACTGAAGGCCAGAATGAGTAAGAACTGTTCGGAAAGGGCGAAGGGGGGATGTCTGTGTTGACATGCAACTCAGTAGGCAGTAGTTAGTCACTATGGTATTCCTACAATTTTAAACAAGATTTAATCTCTCTCTCTCTCTCTCCCCCCTCCCTGCCTCCCTCTCTTCCTCTTTCCCTCCCCTCCCCGTCTCTTTCTCCCTCCCTCCCTCTCTTCTTCTCTCTCCCTCTCTCTCTGCACTGCTATACTTTTATGTATTTGTTTGTGTGCCTGTGTGGATATGGATGCAAGAGGTGACATTGGGTACCTTCAATTGTTTCCCACTATTTCTTTTTTTTTTGAGACAGGTCTTTCAATTAACCTGGATTTCACCAAAGTGGTTAGATTGGCTTAAGATCAAGCTCCCTGGATTCCCTTTCTGTCTTCCTTGCCAGCACAGGGATAACAGATTTATTACACCACACGTAGCTTCTTTACATTTATTCTGGGGATCTGAATAGGTCCTCACACTTGCGCAGCAAGCATTTTATCTACATAGCTGCTTCGCAAACCCTTAATCTGCCTTAAAAATTGTTGTGAGATGGGATTTATAGGTTTAATTTTTTAACACTTATGCTTGCAAATATTTCTGTGCTTCGCCATCCATAAGGTAAATACATATTTTAAGAGGCTTACATCTAAGTTTCAGAACTGCTTTAAACTGTCAGCATGTTTTGTTTGTGGAATAAGAGGGTCTTTCCCTTGGTTTTCCTATCAGCAAAGCTATAGAATGTACAGTGATCACTTTAGCACTAGAAAGCACATGGGACATTTGTTTATAGTTTGTCTTGTGACAGAACAAGTAAGATATAACAGATACCAAACACATCGAGAAGGGAAAATTTGTTATTTCTAAGGTAATATAAACTGTAACTTTTGAGTTTCACCAGATGGAAGAAAAATTTGGGGTGTTGGAGTTGAGAAAGCTACTAAGCAAACCACAGAAGGGTGGGTAAAGCACAGAAGATGACGCTTCACAAACTCCAATTGTACTTCATTTATTTTCCCAAATTAGAATTAATTCTTAATCAATATTTAAGGTGATATTTTATATAAAGCTATAATATTTTAAATAATTTTGTGTTGGGTAATAAAACTCACCAACTGTCCTTTATTGAAATCACAAATTTAGAAAAGAATTTACTTGTGCAAACTGAGTTGCACTTTTCTCATCATCCAATATTCATGTTGCTGGAATTATTATAAAACAAATCAAACAAGAGAAAATTTTAGTTTCTATTAAGATAGACTCTACCATATTTAGAATATTAGTAAATTACCATTTCAATATTAGTAAAAATTAATTCCATGTTTTTTAAATAAAGGCATTTTTTAAGATGGAATACTTGATAAATGCTACATTTATGATATTATAGTGTTTTTATATAGTTAAATCAAAGAGAAAATATAAGGCAATTGTTGAAAAACCTTAAACCAAATATAATCTTAAGTGAAAAATTTAGTCCAAAACCCAAATGAAAAATAAGTGTGTGGTGCTGCCCTGTTGGCTCAGTTGACTGTATCTATTGGATTAAGCTCTTGCTTATGCCCTGTGGAATAAAATGCCTCAGCACTTCTATTAGTGTGATTTTTGTGGGCAAAGGTTGGACAGACACTAAGAGCTGGTCCCAAGAAGCTGCTCCCACTTACAGCTCTTTGATCTAGAACAAAGAAGTAAATTTCTCTGGGCCTCCACTTCCTTTCTTATACAATGAGACCTCTTGGGTTTTGTCCAGCCCTGAAGTTTTAGGAAGCAAAGGAAGAGTAGATTCTTCTGTCATATCTGTTAAGAAACAGAGCATTACGCAATGTGTGCATATATACCCTGTACATGTTGTGCAGCACTCAGTATTATCCCAGGAGATCTCTAATGTTTAACACTCACTCATCATTTAAATAGGTATTTATAACTTAATCACCATAGCTTTTACAATTGTCTTACAAAAGTAATTGCACTTAAAATAGAGAAGAAAAAAAATTATGTCATGAACTACACTGTCACTGAGTAAGAAAGAATGGCACATCATATGTGGTGAAAGTGGTCCCAGGTACCTTTCCATCCTCTGTGACTCTGAGAGGTGCCTATTATGGTGAATACAGACCACTGAGCATTTACTACTCAAGCAATCTAATTATCTACACATTTAAATTATTTTAGTCACACCATCTGTGCTATAGCATATCTTGGTATTCAGCTAGCATAGCTTAGCATTCTGTCCTTTACTCACCATCTTAATATACTGATGTCTTCATAGCAGACAGTGTCTCAGCTTCACTCTGGTTTCATTCTATTATTCCATAGCTTGATAATGAAGCCTTCTATAAGATATTTGGCCACCTCACAAAGCTGTTTTTCCCTCTTTCAAATATGATAATAGCATAAAATCCTCCATTTTCTCACCAAATTAAGTAAAACTTTTCCAGATGTTGGCTCCCTACTTTTCTATGCTACTTCTGATTTCCTGTTGTTTATAATGCCATGTTCTTTTGTCTTCCTAGGATTATTTGGTGGTGAAATGTTAGTGCAGAACAGTAGAACAGTTTCTTTTTTCAGGTCAGCTATTCTCTCTCTCTCTTCTCATAGAAACACAGGGATTTTTTTTTCTGCTACTTTACCCTTTAAATTCCACAAAGTATAATTCTGCCCTTATGTGAACACAGGCATGTGTGTCTCTAGCCTAATAAGTTTGTTATAGGTATGGCTTTCAGCATACTACAACTCTCCCATAATTTAAGATAATTTTCAACTAACCTGAACTTGGTATAAAACAAAGATAACTAGGGCAACTGGAAAAATGATATCTTTTCAAAGCCAGTAAATATAAACATTGACTCCATGGTCAAAGTGTTTAAATAGATTATGTTGATGCTAATATAAGCGTTGATATGTCATCCCTGATCACAGCTATTAATTTCATGTTTCATGTGTATTAAAATAACAATCGATGGGGAGATTTTAAGTTTAGTAAAGCAATGAACAATCAATGAAACCGAGTGCACATAGGAAACCCCTGGAGTTGCATTTACTTAATAAATTTTCCATGTGTCTTTGAGTGACAAATGATAAACTTTCTATTTTGATTAATAATGTAAGTAGCCTATCTGACACTTCCAAAAGGGTTATTGATCAAATCTACCATCATAGTTTAAGAATAGATGACAGCTATTGACCCTGCATGCTTTACTGAAAATTTCTTAATAGATTTTAGTGTAACAGATTCTAACAGGTGATAAAATATGTCTTCTATGAGTTAATTATTCCTAGAATACAAACAAGAGTATCTCTTATACTCATGTTAGGGTGGTCATAGAAGTGATATATGTTATTGCCAAATATGTAACAGGTTTTTGAAAATATGGGTTAGAATATATTTATTTCTTTATATATCAAGAAAAAGTATTATTCAGGCAACCACACTGAAATGTTATCACTGTACCTAAACATGTGTACATAAAGGAACACCAAATGATCTAAGTAGCTTATGTATATGTATAATATATTTATAAATGTAAAATAATAAGTATAAAATAAGAGGTCCTTGATATGAGAAATTGAAGAGGAATTGGAGTGAGGAGAGGAAGTGCTGGAAAATATACGTAGGGTATAATCATATGCGAAACTCTAAAAAATAAGACTTACTTTAAAATACGTACATACGTACATACATACATACATACATAAATTGAAAATGTTTTGGATTTTTACCCCACAAGCTTCAATTCACACCTTTGAAGCTGTTCGAACCTCACATTTCCAGCATTTGGAATAGTGAGAATGATGCTTCCTACAGTACTATTTTGAAGTTCTACACTTGACTCATGCTGGGGTTAGTGGCTGTTGTCTAATAATGTGAGTACAGCTCGCAACTGTTTTCTGTAAGGAAAGGCAGGTATTAAGTGTTGTTCACTGACTCCTCAGCATACACATCTAATTCCAGAACAAGAAGAGAGTGGACTGTTCTCAGTAGTGTTATTTTAATGTTCAATGTCCTACCACTATATGTAAGTGTATATACACAGACACCCATTACCACAGAAAAAGTGACTTACACCCAAAAGTTTAACAAATATTCATCTAACCTGGTATCCCACTTTCCTTGTGGAACTCTGTCCAGTTGGAAATGGTTTCTAATTCAGCAACAGTTTTAACAGAGCCTTCTTCATGTTATTGGTGATTGTATAGTTGCTCTGGAGGTTCCTAAGGCCAGCTTGCTCTTACTACACATCTCTAGAAATGGGTGTTTCTAATGATTCAAACCTTGCTCACAGAACAGAGTTAGAACATTACGGGGGAGTGCTGTGGTTTGACTACGAATGGCCCACGTAGGCTCATATATTTGAATGTGTGGTCATTTTAGGGAAGAGGAGTTACTTGACAGGGATTAGGAGGTGTGGCCTTGTTGGAGAAAGCCTGTCACTAGGGGTGGGCTTTGAGATTTCAAATTCTCAAGCAAGGCCCAATGTCTCTTTCTCTTCCTGCTGCTGTCACTCTGGATGTAGAACTCTCATCTTCCTCTCTAACACCATATCTGTCTGCACGATGTTGCAATTTCTGCTATTGGCAAAAATGAACTAAACCTCTGAAAAGTAAGCCAGCTCCAATTAAATGTTTTAGTTGCTATAGTCTCTTCACAGCAATAAGAACCCTAAAATATGGAGCAAGACTGTTGCTATTTGTACTTCTTTCCATACATTGTTGCTTTATGGTGTACTTACTTTTAATTTTGAGTATTAAGTAAATTCATAATTTGATGTTTTGACGCATATGCAAATATTGGTAAATCACAGAAACTGACTCAAAAGCATGCCAATCTGACTCTATGACATTATGGAAAAAGGCAAAACTAAGGAGTATAAAATTTCAGCATTTCTAAAGTTTCAGTGGAGGGAAGATAAGCATCTAAAAGGCTGTTAAGGCGATAAGACATTTTTGTATAATATTAAAATGGTTGACAGATATTATTATGCATTTGACAAAGTCCACATAATATGTAACTCAGAGTGAATCCTGATGTAAATTAAGTATGGACTTTGCTTGATGGTGTGAACGTAGTCTTACTGAATCCTGCCTTGTTACTTCCCAAGAAAGAATAGCTTTACACTGCTGAAATTGTTTTATGGTCAAATTCCATGTTCTGATATAGAAACAGTAAAATACCCAACAGGAGACTGATGTGGTCCTTAGAGATTCCCAGAGAAAACATCAAGTTTCTCAGAAGATCTTAGAAACATCTCTACTTCATCATTCCATGGGGATATCATCCAGAGTCAGAAAAGAGTAACACAAACTGAATGTCTCCTCTGTGTCACAGATTAGAATAAGAAAGTCAAGATCCAAACCCATGAACAATTAGACCCCTCCCATCCCCAAGAAGGAGTGCAGAGGATGCACTGCAAAGTAAGTTGCTGCTGAAGAGAACAAAATAATGTTTTTATTGCTAGTGCATGTGGCTACTATAATTCTTGAGTTTAAAGAACACCACATATTTTTAAAGTTTAGAATTTTCTAAAACATAAAATAATTTTTGTGAGAGTAAACAAAACAAACAAACAAACAAAAAACAACCCATCAAGAAATTTATGAGCAGTTAGTCTTTCCCTGTGTACTCTTGGTTTGGTGTAAAGTTTTAGTGCAGTGGAATGTGTGACCCATTCTTACACGAGGGTCATAGCCATTGGTTAAACACAATCACAGCATCAGTGAGATACTAATATCAATTAAAATCTAATACCTACAACTTTTCAGCTATTGGAAAAATGTGGTGATTTAAGTTATAGGGACTTTCTTTTACAATTATGATCATGCACTGTGTACTGGAAATATTCCACTTTAGCACTCTGACAGTAATACAGGATGCCCTTCATATGCAATAAAGATTTGTAGTAACTATATCTTCACAGTTTCAAAAAATTCAAAGCAAATAAAAAGTACACTAAACAGTCCATGTTTATGTGCTGTATTATATGGAGAAATTAGAAAAATTAAAAGTTTACAAAATAAAATGGAATGCTATTTTAATTAAGAAAATATTCATGCCTGCCTAAAGCCATGCTAAAATTCTGAATAAAAACATGGCTTCTGTAATTGGACCAAGTTCATTTCTTATGAAGTTGTTCTAATTCTGAAGCTGCATATGTGCAGGAGCCTGGATGTGGGAGGCAAGGGTTACCATGGTGAGCACACATCTTTTTGAGAAGTTAAATTGAAAAGAAATGTGCATAAAGACTTCTCAGCTTATGGTGTATTCTGGAAATTGAGGGTGCCTTTTCTTCCATGACATTTTGGTATGGTGGAAAGGCATTGTCCAGGTAGGACATATATGGCTCAAATTATAAAGATATCTGCTTTTTAAGGTCTCTTGGAAGCAAGAGATCCCCAAGTTAGGTAACTGCCCTTTACTATTGGGTAAGAAACCAGATCCACTTACACTTAATTAATAGATTATCAGAGTTCAGAACATTTTCTGAAGCCTGAAGCCTGAGGGATTCAAATACAAATATTGCTAAGTACACCCCTCAATAACTTTACTCTCAGATTGTTATGGAGAAATAAAATCATCCCTGAACCCTGTTTTCTCTCCCTTCCCTGTTGTGATGAGTACTTTCAAGGAAGCCTGGCAGACTGGTCCATTCATTTCCAGCAAGACTTCCAAGGTGGTTCCCTAAACCCCAGCAACTGGGAGTGCTTGAACCAGAGAAAGATGCACGTGTTTCAGAAAGGCAAAAGCATTTGATGCTCTAGAGCACCCACGTGCACATGCTTGTGCTCAGGGTCTAAAGAACTTTCCCCTATGCTCTCAGAGGGAATGTATCATTTCAAACTAGGAGCCAGCTGGGAGCAGATATTTGGGTATAGGGTAGGTTGTAACAAAGAATGTAGGACATTGCTAACCAAGAGGCATCCCAGGCTGTGTTCCCTTTCGCTTTCTTTTGCCTCTGGTCAACTTTATTAAAAATAAAAGGGAACTTCAGCAACTGGGATGCTGAGCTTCTCATAGGCTCAGTCTGAAACAAAGAAAAGCTACTTCCTAATACAGTTTCTCTTGCGTTGGAGGGATCACGTGTTCACTTTCACTGGTACGCACTCTGCTCGCCCACAGGATGAAACCTCTATTGTGCTTAGAAATTTTGCTCAGGTTAAAATATGCTCAAACACAAATTGCTTCTCATCCATCAGCAGAGCCCCATCTAGAGACTCGGGTGCACATGCTCTCCTGCTGACCCAATTACCACTGCAGGTAATTCCGATGTGCTTAAGTGTACTGGGAAAGTAATAGCAAAGAGCAGGTGGAGGCCCGCTGCCTCAATTCCCACCCACCCCCTCCTGCTTTCTGAGATTCCTTTTGATGGAGAACTTGGAAAGGAACGTGGGAGTCACAGATGGTTCCTTCCTGAGGCCGATTCCCAGGAGTTGTGAAAGTAACCCCTTCCATGCCTGTTGAGATGCCACTTGCTTTGTGTCTTGGTGGGGAGGGGCAACCAGCAACGGGGGGGGGGGCGCGGAGGTGGATCTTTTCTTTCCCCAACCCTGATGGCCAAGTAGTGTAATGAAGCAATTTTGCAGCCATCTCGGTTATGAAGTCACTGTTTTTAACGACAATCTGTGCAGCCCCCACCCCCATCCCGCCCCCATCTTGACTCTAAATTTGGTGATATAGGAGATCTCTGGCAGCCCAGCTAATTGTCCGCAAGCAGGCTGTCACAGTTACCCCAATGTTGGCGGTCTTTGCTCCTTTTCTAAATACAATCCAAGGCATGTCCTGAATCCCTAAAGACTCCGGAGAATGCCAAGGGACCCTGAGCTAGAGCAGGAGCGATGAGGTTCCCAAGCTTCTCCCGCAGAACACAAAGGAGTTGCCTGGCTTGGAGAGCCAGGCATCTTCCCTGACTCCAAGGAAAGCATTCGCCCCATCCCTTCCCACTTCTTTCTGTTCTTTAGTCTTTACTGCTTTTCCATCCCGTTCTTCTCCCCAAACCCCACCCTTTTCTTTCTATCCTCAATGACATACACCCCAATAATTCCTTTATAGACACCAAGACATTAATACAACACCTTCCAAGATAAAGCACAAGTGTGTGCTGCCACAAGTGTGTGTGTGTGTGTGTGTGTGTGTGTAAAGATCACACTTGCTCCATCCTTCACACACCACGGGAAAAGCGGACTGGATACCCCAGGACAAAAAAGAAAAAAAAAAATGCAGAAAGCCATATCTCCCAGGACCCCGCGGTCCCAGCACCAGTGCCCCATGCTCGCTCCTCACCTTTCCTTTTCGCAGTATGTAACCCTTTAGGGTCCCTCGACCATCCAAAGCGCCCGGCTCCTAAGCACTTGTCCAGCTAGCGCCGGATTCCCACAGACCGGCAACCGCCCCAACGCTGAGGCACGCGGGCCACCTGAGCCTCCCAGATCCCCACTCCTCGACCGTGGGCAGAGGTCCCCCAATGCCCTACTCACATCGTCGGAAGCAGAAACTACCCATGAGGGTCCAGGGAGTGAAGGCCTTGTAGCTGCCGAGGGTTACTCCTTAAAGTGCTCTGGGGTCCGCAGTGAAGCCAGTAGGGGAGTCCTCCGAAGCAAAGGCAGAGGGGACTCCGGGCAGATGCGGTGTCAGACCATGGTGCCACTGCCCTTCAGGTGCAGGGATGGAGAGGTGCCCCTGGGGAGCTGGGAGCCCGCCCGGAGCACCACTGCGGCCAGTCCCCGGCCTCCGCCCGCCCAGAGCGCCGAGCTAGCGACCGTAGCAGCAGCAGTGGCGGCGGCGGCGGCGGCGGCGGCGGCGGAGGCGCAGCTCCCTCCCCGCCCCCAGAAGGCTCCACAGATAATAAATCCTGGGTGGAGAAGAGAACGGCAGCGCGGGCGAATCGTGTACCCAACTCGGCTGCTGCCCGGGCCGGCCGCGATGCCTCTGAAGGGGTGAGGGACCCCGTGGCCCGGGGCGCAGCAAGCACTGGCTGTGTTCCTGCGCTCCCGCAGCTGCGGGTGGCGGCGGGGGTCCTGGGTGGGCGGCTGCAGGTCACGCTGGCCCAGAGGCTGGGTGGCCGTGGCTCGGAGCCCGGGGTTGGCCCGGAGCGGGGTCCTCCGCGGTGCCGCGGCTTGGCGCACAGGTGCCAGGATTGGCAGACGAGGAGCTGCTCCTGGCTCGCGCCTGTGACTCCCCACTCTCCCCGCCCCCTCTCTTTCCTCCCACCCCCTTTTCCGACGACACCAGCTGCAGCTGCTTCAAAGTGTGAAAAATGTCAAGGAGATTTTCCAGGGCTCAGAAAAAATGACCACTTCCACAGACCTCAGCCATTCTTGGACTACCTTGCTTGCCCCTCATGACCTCTACTTGGACTCCCTGCAATTTGGAGGAGCAGGATCTCAGTCCCGCGGAGAGATGAGATGTTCCAGCTTTCTCTGGTTCCGTTACCACCCGCAGCTTTTAGACATCCAGCTGAGCTCTCTAGGTCCCCCAGTTGCCTAGAGTACACAAAGCAGGTGTCATCAGGCTCGCACGGGGCAGCGCGGGCTCCCCCGGGCGTTCTCCCACCAGCCCCGGGCGCTCCTGCTGGCGGTGCAGCGTTCTGCAGCGCCGGGAACCCGCCAGCACCGCAGCTCCAGGCCTGTGCGCTGGGTGCTCCCGCACCAGTTCCGTGACGCTGCACGTGGTTCCGCAGGCTGCCGCTCCTACTATCTAAGCAAAGAGGCCGCCAGGAGCGCCTCCTCGGGGTTTCCTCCCTGCCTGTGTTACCCGCTGCAGGTTGCAGGCTGCCCAAGAGACAGGTCTCTGCTTGTGAGTCTCTTGGTTTATTTAGTATTATCATAGAGTCTTAATGGCAGCTTTCAGGACCCCTTCTTCTCATTTTGATCTGGGATTGCTGCTCAGAGGATGTGCAAAAATGAGAAGTGTTTCCCAACTTCCTTTCGTCTATTCACAATCCTGCTTCTTCTGCCCCAAACTCAGGAACATTCGCTCCCCCACACACATTCACAGAATGCACACACAGAAAAACACAGACATGCACAAAAAGCTTTAAAAAGCATAGTGATGAAAGTAGTGCTATATTTAGATCCCTGCTCTCTAGAGGAAGTCAAATTCCTTCTATCCCGGGATTCTTCTGCGATTTGGAGGTAATAGGGCTAGGAGCCTTCCCCTTCTTTCTCTCCAATGTCAGTTGACTGTGACATTCAGATGCCACTGAGTTGTGTGAGCTCCCAATTTACTGAAAAGTAGAAGTGCTGGCATGTATCTTAGATCTGGAATACAAAAAGTCTTCAAGGTTAAACATCCCTCTCCCACCCCCCAACCCCCTCCGCTTGCCAGGAAATGTCTAGGAAGAGATTAAGACTAGACTTCTATAGATAACCAAGGAAGGGGATTACTGCTTTATCAGGGCAAGGTGAATAGGTTGGTGGACTCTTAAGGAGACTTCCCTTAATTTACATATAGAAGGGGAAAGGAGTGCATTTTGGAAAACCAGATTTTTAAGAAAAAATCGTTGTGAAACAGTGTAAAACTTGTTCTGAAAGTGGCAAAGAAATGACAAAAAAATGTTGGAAGGGCACTTTTTAAAACCTGGCCTTTGTTGAACTCTATCCTTTTTTGTCCAGTTTTGTTCTGTGAACATCTTGCTATAAGTCACAGTGTCTCGCTGGAGGAGGTGTTGTGAAACATTTTAGACAGGAATTGAAAATCTATTTAAAAGCTCATCATAGCTTATGCCCCATTACAGAAATCCTTTGCAAGGTTCCAGTTCTTTTCAGTACTGCTTACAATGTTCTTTCTCACAGTCTTTCATTTCTTTTCTAAAACTGTATGTTGGGCCTACCCTTTTGAAAAGACCCAAAAAGCTCATTGGAACTTAGAACTGTCTGTATTAGAACTCAGAATTTCTTACTCTAACTTGATGATCAAACTCTCTACTCTTTACTCTCTCATGTGCCAAAACATTTCGAATTCTATGCAGCATCACAGCTGCCTATAAGAAACTTCTGGCCTTCATAAACAAAAAGATGTCCTCCCATTAGGTAGGAGAAATTGTTTTTCTTCAATGGGAGACAAAGCTTGTGAAACCCCAAACTAAAATTTAGTGCCACCACAGTAACTGATTTTAAATCACATGCCTTCTTTCTCCTTTTCCTTTAGATTATAATCTCACCTTGGACCATAAAGATCCAGACAAAAGGCATTTTGTGGTGGAATGTGAATAAAGTATAGAAATGACAGTGAAGAGGCTTTGTCTAAAAGGCCCCAGGACACTTCCCCCACCATAACTAAGATTTATGAATCTTGAAGGAAATTTGGCCACCTTCAGTATTTATATGATAAGGTATATTGATGATGTCAGTGGTTTCACAGAATCATAGAACGATTGAAATGCAAATGTTCTTCTGTCTTTAAACCCCAACTTTCCCTGTCTCCAGCACTACTTCTATATATGTAGATAACATGATGAAAATTTCATGCAGATGCCTGACATCGAGAAAAAACACAAAATTTACAAAGTTAGACCAAAGAGTTTTAAGACTAGCTATTCAATATGCATCTACATATGGTTAGATATTAAGCTATAAAATTTTATGAGGTGATAATCAAGTTCTTTGACTCATACTATTAAAATCATTGCAGTGATAACCTATTCTTGGGATGAGCAGGCCTAACCTTACTTGAAAATAAAAGGCATGATGATGTTAAATTGTTAGGTGCCACAAACCTTGCTCATAATTCTTTCTGGATGTCTGCGATATTTACAAAGATATCCTCTTTGAGGAATTTTAATTATGGCAAAACTACCCATAGAGAGAGCAGTATTTCAATATTAAGAATTGTTAATATCCTGAAAAAGTTGGCTTCCTTAGATATTGGTAACTGGGGTAAGAGAAACCTTTGTTGGCTTTGGATTCATAGAGATACAGGTTTTATAATATCAGAGCTGGTAGGATTTGTCAGGACAGATCAGCCTCAGTGAGCACTATAAGCAAAAATTGTTGCTTTGTCAATGTTGGCTGTTAAAAGTCAGGGAGAAGTTTTGAGTAAGAAATGACCCTGGGTCCCTAAGACTATTAAAGTGTATTTATTAGATGGCCTTTTAGTGAAACTGTTTTTTGAAACTCACATTCTGTTTCCATTAAAGAAAATAATATCAAGTGGAGGTTGCAAGCCCAAGAGAAGACTCCTCCTTAAGAAGACCCCTCCAAAAAACCCAAAGAGCAAACAAACAAACAAACAAAGTCCCAAGAAGCAATGGATAGTAGAAGAAGCAAAGAACTGAAAGACAGATGTGTAAATCACAAGACAAAAAGCTATAAAAAAATAAATGTGACACCCTTAGAGCTCACGATACCTTAATAACTGCAACAAAAGATCATAAAATAACTGGAATTCTGGACAACAAATTCAAAATTCCCCTTTAAAAATGATTAGTGACGTCAAAGAGGATTCAAATAAGTTGATAAACGAAGAGAAGAAGTCAATTCAGGATCTAAATAAGTGAATCAAAAAGCAACATGAAAGAAATATCGAGTATTACCATCAAACTTCATACAAGAGGTTGGTATCTTGAAAAATGAACAATAATTGTTGAAAATAAGTGAATCAGATGAGGACACAGTAGAAAGCATTACAAATAGACCAAGCAGAAGAAGGGGCATCAGGGACAAAAGAGAAGGGTGATTACAGATTGCATTCAGATAGCAGTGAAGAAAACTGTACATGACCATAAGACTTAAGAACACTGAAGCATTATCAAGAGACTAAACCCAAGAATCTATAGTAAGAGAAGGGGCAGAGACAAAAACTACTGGGTTAAAAAATATTCTGTGAAATTATAGCAGAAAAATTTCTATGTATTAAGGATGATATGGGCATGCAAGTTCATTTAGAATCCCAACGAGAAATGACCTGAGAAGAGCCTCTCTGTGTCATATTATATACATTTAGGATGTTAAGAACATAAAAGAGGAAGCAAGAGAGAAACACTAATTTATTTTCAAAGGAAAACCTATCAGAATAACACCAGACCTTTTATAGGAACCCTAAAAGCCATATAAGTTAGAATGTTATATTTCAAATCCTGATGATAAATAACTGCCAGACAAAGTTATCATATCCCCAAAACAGAAAATTCTTTTAAAATATGGAGAAGGGAAAAAGAAAAGAACAGACAGTATTCAAATTAACCAGAGAAAAATACCAAAACTTTATAGACATCACTAAATATCCAAATGATAACTCAAATGTTAGTATCTTCGACTCATCCATTAAAAAATATAAAGTTGGATCAAAACAGAAAGTCCAACACTTTGTTCTATACTCACTGGCAAAGATAGATTGAAAGTCAAGAGTTGAAAAACTGTGAACTACACACATGGAAGCAGAAAATGGGCAGAAATAGCTCTTCTAATATTCTGAAAAAAAGACTTTAAGTAAAAATATAATTAAAGGACATAAATAAGGTCATTACATACTAATAAAGAAAGCACTCATCAAAAGTTAGATCATGACTATACATGCATTGAATGTAGAGATAACATAATTTTATAAAAATATGTAAATTCCACAAAAAAATGAAAGATAGGTCTAGACAAAAGTAGTGGCAGATGTCAACACTTTATTTTCATCAATAAATATACCATCCTGATAAAATATGAACAATAAACTACAGACTTAAGTAATATCAACTCAAGTTATTTACAAAGTATATAGTACTCAGAAGTCCATAAAACATTCTTCAAAATAGGCTATGTGGTCACAAAGCATGTGTTAAGAAATAAAAAATAATTTAAATAACTTTTCAGATCAAAATGGAATAACAATAAAGATCAATATCCAAGTAAACTATAAAAACTGTAACAGCAAATAAACATTAAACAATAGGTTTATCTTATTCTGCTTTCTATTTTCTAATTATGTAATAAACACCATGTGCAAAAGCAACTTAGGGGAAAAGCATATGCTTCATCTTGTAGCTAACAATCTATCATGAAGTAAAGTTAGGAAAGACATTCAAGGAAAGCACCTGGAGGTTGGGATTGAAGCAGAGACAATGGAGGAATCCTGCTTAGTGACTTGTTCCCCCTTTATTTGCTCAATTTGTATTATTTTACCACCAAGGACCTACCCAGGGGAAACAGCGACTGGGCCCTTCCATATCAATCATTCATTAAGAAAATGGCCTACAAAATTACCCACAATCCAATCTGATAAAGGCATCTCTTCAATTTAGGCTCTCTCTTCCAAAATGACTATAGATTGTGTCAAGTTGACAAAACCTAACCAGTACAGGTTAAATTATCTGGTATCATTGATTAAAATCAGAGAAGAAATTTTTTTCTAGAAACAAGGTATGCTGGATAGTTTTATGTCAACTTGATGCAAGTTACAGTTATCTGAAAGGAAAGAACTGTAATTGAAAAAAAAATACCTCCATAAGATCTAGCTGTAACTTTTTCTTAATTTTTCTTAATTAGTGATTGATGAGGAAGGATCTAGCCCATTGTGGGTCATGATAGGCTTGTGATCCTAAATTCTGCAATAAATCAGGCTGAACAAACCATGATGAGCAAGCCAGTAAGCAGCATCCTTCCATGGACTCATCAGTTCCTGCTTCCTTGTTCCTTCTTTATTTGAGTTCCTGTACTAGCTTCCTTCAGTGACAAAATATAATGTGGAAGTCATGGTGTTTCATCATAACAATAGTAACACTAACTAAGGCAAATTGTTATCAGAATTGTGGGGTATTGCTGTCACAGACCAGACCATATGTTTGGGGGAGGATTGTGGAAGGACTTCAAAAATTTGGGCTGGAAAAGCTATTGAGTGGTCAAAGCTCAGTGGGCTGTTGTATAGGTGCCTAGCAAAATAAAAGTGTTGAGAGAAGTACAGGCAATAGAGGGTGGCTTGTGACATTTCAGAAGGCAAACTTCTTTTTCTATTTTTATCCACTTTATTCACTTTACATCCCACTCACTGCCCCTCCTCCCAGTCATCCCCTTCAACAATCTCCCC
Organism: Rhynchomys soricoides; assembly: GCA_019843965.1. Lineage (NCBI taxonomy): Eukaryota > Metazoa > Chordata > Mammalia > Rodentia > Muridae > Rhynchomys > Rhynchomys soricoides. Next base: position 22,060,534 of record JADRCH010000011.1, read on the forward strand.
CAACTCCTTGTCCTCTGAAAGAGTGAAGGCCCCTTGGGTATTCCCCCCAACCCTGGCACATCAAGTCTCTGCAAGTCTACGTGCATCCTCTCCCACTGAGGCCAGACAAGGCAGCCTAGCTAGAAAAACATATCTCACAGACAGACAACAGCTTTTGAGATAGCTTCCACTCTGGTTGTTTGAGACCATCATGAAGACCATGTTGTACATTTGCTACATCAGAGAAGAAATTTTTTCCTAGAAACAAGGTGTGCTGTGTGGTGGGGCCTAGTTTCAGCCCAAGTATGGTATTTGATTAGTGGAGACTCTCAGAGGACAGCCATGCTAGCCTGTCTGAAATCATAACAGAGTATCATTAATAGTATTAGGGATTGGTGCTGCCCATGGGATGGGTCTCAAGTTGGGCCAGTTTTTGCTTGGCCATTCCCTCAGTCTCTGCTCTGTCTCCTTACCCTGTCTGCATTTCTTGTAGACAGGATAAATTTGGGGTTGAAAGTTTTGTAGGGTGAGTTGGTTGTTCCTATTGCTCCACTGAAGGATCTGCAGTGACTGGTCAACTGGAGCTGAAGAACTGGCTGTGGTTAAAAAGAGAACAGAATCATTAAAGTAAAACCTTTGCTTTTCTGAGTCAAAGGATGTTGGTTAACTGGGGCTGAAGAATCAGCTGTGACTAAGAAGAGAATAGCAGGGTGATGAATATGGATCTATTTTCATTGTTCTCATGTAGACACCCAGTTAGACCAGCACCATTTGTTGAAGATGATTTCTTTTATCCATTGTATGTTTTTGCTTCTTTGTAAAAAATCAAGCCATAGGTGTGTGGATTTATTTCTGGGTCTTTGATTTGATTCCATTGATCAACCTGTTTTTACGTCATTACCATGCAGTTTTTGTTACTATTGCTCTCTATCTAGTATATCTTGAAATCAGGGATGGTGATACCTCCAGAAGTTCTTCTGTACAGAATTGTTTTAGCTATCCTGATTTTTGTTTGTTTGTTTTTCCATATGAAGTTGAAAATTGCTCTTTCAAGGTGTGAAAAGAATTGTTTTGGAATTTGACTGGAATTTGCATTGAATCTGTGGATTGCTTTTGGTAAAATGTCCATTTTTACTACATTAATTCTACCTATCCATGAGCATGGGAGATATTTCCATGTTCTGATATATTCCTCAATTTCTTTCTTCAGAGACCTGAAATTCTTGCCATGCAGGTCTTTCACTTGCTTGGTTCAAGTTACACCAAGATATTTTATAGTATTTGTGGCTATTATAAAGGATGTTGTTTCCCTAATTTCTTTCTCAGTTCATTTATCATTTGTATAAAGAAGGGCTACTATATTTTTAAAATTAATTTTTTAATAAGCCACTTTTTGAAGGTATTTATCAGCTGTAGTTCTGTGATGGAAGTTTTGGGATCACTTATATATGCTATCATACCATTTTTGAAGATGTCAACATAAAACTGGACACACTAAATCTGATAGAAGAGAAAATGGGGAAATGCCTTGAACATATTGGCACAGGAGACAACTTTCTGAACAGAACACCAATAGCTCAGGCATTAAGATAAACAGTTGATAAATGGGACCTCATGAAACTGAAAATCTTCTGAAGGCAAAGGACACCAGCAATAGAATAAAAAGGCAGCTTTCAGAAACAGAAAAGATCTTCAACAACCCTACATCCAATAGAGGGATAATGACCAAAATATATAAAGAACTCAAGAAATTAGACACTAGCAACCCAAATAATCCAGTTAAACAATGGACTATAGAGCTAAACAGAGAATTCTCAAAAGAGGGATATTGTGCTTTAAGTGCTTCTCAACAGAAGCACTTAGAGAAACATTCAACACCCTTGGTCATCAGGAAAATGCAAATCCAAATGACTCTGAGATTGTATCTTACAGAATTGCTAAGATAATCAATGTATGCTTAGATTCATCTAAACCTACTTTATTTAGGGATCTAGAACATGTCAACCTCCTTTCTAGCCTACTGACCAGAGGTGGGGGAAAAAGAAGGTTTATAGGATAAGTGGTTGTGGGCCAGTTTAGATGTAGTTCTTTGGGAGTGATTCCACTCTTCATTGTCAAGTTATCAGCATTCCAGTCCAAAGGCAACCATCAAACATGAATCAGTAGCAGCAGCTCCATCCAGCAGAAATCACAAGGTTCTGCCTAATCAACACTAGTCAGGAGAAGCAGCAAGATACAGCTGGAATACCATGAGAAGATCTTTGGAGTGTTTCTCTCTACACAGTGAAGACCATCAAATCATTGCACAGCTAGCCAAGGCCAGTGAAGACCAGTGAAGTGTTACAAGGCATAATGATTCGAGAGCATCCTTTCACTGTCTGTGCAGTTCCACTAATACCCTTTCCAAGCCTCATGTGCCCTTTCAGGTATCTAAACCAGCAAATCATCCAATCATCATCTCATATTTCTGTTTCAGCAAAACATTCTCTCACAAAACAGCTTCCAGAAAAACATCATGTGACACAACTGTGTTTCCAAAGAAACCAGAAATTTCCACTTCAAAAATATTCAAGAGACAGCACATGCTGGCAAGGATGTGGAGTAAGAGGAGCAGTCCTGCTTTGCTGGTGAGAATGCAAACTTGTACAACCACTTTGAAAATCAATTTAGTGGCTTCTCAGAAAATTGGGAATAGTTCTACCTCAAGATCCAGCTATACAACTCCTGGGCATATACCCAAAAGATGCTCTACAATACCACAAGGACTCTTGCTCAACTATGTTCATATCAGTTTTATTTATAATAGGTAGAAAGTGGTAAAAATCCAGATGCCACTCAACTGAAGAATGGATAAAGAAAATGTGGTACATTTACACAATGGAATGCTACTCAGCTATTAAAAATAAAGACATGAAATTTAAAGGCAAGTGGATAGAACTAGAAAATATTATCTTGAGTGAGGTCACCCAGACCCAAAGGACATGCACAGTATGCACTCACTTATAAATGAATATTACCCATAATATACAGGATAACTATACTACAATCTATAGACCCAAAGAAGCTAAATAACAAGGAGGGCCCAAGGTAGGATGCTTAATCTCACTTCAAATGGGAAATAAAATAGCAAAGGTGGATGGAAGAAGGGAGAGGGGATGAGAAAGGTGTGGGAAGGGAACAAGAGAAGGCTGGGAGAGAGAAGAGAAATTGGTGGATGGAATCTTTGGGAGGAGCTGGAGACATAGGATGGGGAGGCTCCCAGGAGACTATGGGGGTGACCTTAGCTGAGAACCCTAGCATCTGGGGATATAGAGACTGAAGTGTCTACCTCTTGTAGCCAGGCCAGACTTCCAGTGGAGGAAGGAGGACACCAACTTACCCACAAAGCCTTTGACCCAAAATTTGTCCTGCCTACAAGATGTGCAGGGATAAAGATGGAGCAGAGATTAAGGGAATGACCAACCAATGTCTGGTCCAACTTGAGACACATCCCATGAAAGAGAGCCAACCCCTGACACTATTAATAATATTTTCCTATCCTTGCAGAAAGGAGCCTAGCATAACAGTCTTCTGAGAGTCTTCTTCCAGCACTTGAAGAAAACAGATCCAGAGACTTACAGTCAAATAGGCAGTCTTGAGAAACAGTGGCAGGAAGGAATGAGGGAGTGGAATGCTCAAGGACATCATAAGAGACCTACAGAGTGAACTAACCTCAGTCCATGGGGACTCACAAAGATCATGAAGGGCCTGAATCTAGGCCCCCTATACATTTACAGATGTCCAGCTTGTTCTTCATGTGGGTCCACTAACAATTGGAGCAGGGTCTCATTGACTCTGCCTGCCTTTGGATCTCCTTCCCCTAGCTTGACTGCTTTGCCTGGCCTCAGTGGGAGAGGATGTGCTTAGTAATGCTGTAACTTGATGTGCCAATGTGAGTTTGTATCCATGGGGGACTTCCCTTTCTCTGAGGAGAACAGGACAGAGTAATAGGAAGATGGGTTTGTGAGATTCGGACTGGAGGGAAAAGATGGAGGGGTTCTTCAATTAGGATGTAAAGTGAATAAATACATTAATTAATGAAGAAAAAAGAGAAAGGACTAGCATCATTAAGTCTTCTAGGAAGTAGTTTTCTGAGAGTTAGCACACAAAAGCTGTATTCCAGAAGTGGGCTAGGTTGTACCATGTGCCGACAACCAAATTTGGTACTGTGTAAGAGTCTTCCGGGTGGTACTAGTTTTGAAGGCATGAAGGAGTCATGAAAAGCAGCTGAGGCTTGGCAGTGTGAAAAACGCCAGGAGAAGATGCAGCCTCAATGTCAGTTGAAATTCCAGGATTAAAGGGCTTATGAAGAGAAGTAGAGGCTTGGTACCATGAAAAGATCCCAGGAGAGGCTATTGGTGATAGTGCAGCTCACTTTCCACAAGAGACCTCAGCAGTTTAAAGATTGTAGTACCATGGGATGATCACCAAGAAAAGCAGCAGTGGAGGAGTGGAGCCAGCCTGAACCCAGAAGATAACATGTTGTGCTTCAGATGTCAGAGTTAAAGAAGTAACCAAAGCCCTTTGGGGGAGATCAAAAGATCGTAAGTGTATCCCAGATATTGGAAACTGAGTGATTTACACTGTTGGAGTTTGGTTTTGCTTTGATTTGATTGTGACTGTACCATGCTACTCTTGAAGTAAGGAAGTACTTAACTTATTTTTAATTTTATAAGAGCACACAGTGAAGAGAATGGATTTTAAAAAGATTTTTAGATTCTAAAGAGACTTTAGATTTATTTTATTATTATTACTTTTATTATTTTACATTCAGTCATTAATTCCACTGGTCTGAGCCCTCCCACACAGTTCCTTATCTTATGCATCCTCCCCCTGTCTCCAAGAGGATGTCCCCCAATGCTAGGCCTCTCCACTCCCTTGGGTCTAAAGTCTCTAGTGGATTAGGCACATCTTCTCCCTCTGAGGCCAGATCAGGCAGTCCTCTGCTGTATATGTGTTGGGGGTCTTGGACTAGATCATGTATGCTGCCTGGTTTGTGGATTAGTGTCTGAGACATCTCAGGAGTCTGGGTTAGTTGAGACTGCTGGTCTTCCTATGGGATCACCAGTAGAAAGACAGGGCATCAAGTGAAGGTATTGGGGTTGCCATCCTACAGTCAAACACTCTGACCCAGAATTGTCCCTGTCTAAAAGAACTGCAGAGATAAAAATGGAGAAGAGACTGAGGGAAAGGAGGTCCAGTGACAGGCCTAAATTGGGATCCATCTCAAGGGGAGGCTACAAGGCCTGACACTCGTACTGATGCTATGGTGTGCACAGGAGTCTAGCATGTCTGCCCTCTGAGAGACCCAGCTGACTGAGACAGATGCAGATACACCTAACCATTGGACTGAAGTCAGGGACCCCTGTGGTTGAATTAAGGGAAGGCTGGAAGAGACTTTAGTTTTAGCGATTCAATTTAACGTGTTTTAATTTGCAAAGACTATAGAACTTTTTAAGTTTGTAAAATGTTTTATATTGTAATGTTATTATTAATGTGTGATCTTAAGAATTAACAAGAAATGAAAGGTTGTTGCTGAACAGTGATATGTTTGTATGTCAAGTTGACCAAGACTCAGTTGTACTGCACAGTTTTATGTTATAACCTAGAGTTATCTGAAAGGAAGGAACCTCAGTTGAGAAAATGCCTCAATGAGATCAGGCTTTAAGGCATTTTCTTAGTGATTGATGGCAGAGGGCTCAGCCTATTGTGAGTGGTGCCATTTCAAGGCTGATGATCCTGATTTCTATAAGAAAACAGGCTGAACAAGCCATGATAAGCAGACCTGTAAGCAGCGCCCTTCCATGGCCTCTACATCAGCTCCTGCCTTCAGGTTCCTGCCCTGTTTGAGTTCCTGTTCTGGCTTTCATCAATGATGAACTATAATGTGATAATGTAAGCCAAATAAATCCATTTCTTTTTTCTACAACTTGCTCTTTGGTCATGGTGTTTCATCATAGCAATCGTAACTCTAAGACACAAGGAAAAATGAAAACATAATTTATCAAAATCTTTGGAAAATAACCAAATCAATTCTAATGGGGAAAATTATAGTTATTCATGTATACATAAAAATCAAATTAAATATTAAAGAAATAACCTAATGGTGTACTTCAAGTTCTTAAAGAACCAGAAAAATCCAAATTTAAATAAGTGGATCAAAAAAATAGTAAAATTTAAGTCAGAAAATAACAAAACGGTGGAAAAAGAACAGCAAGTATCAATGAAACAAAGAGTGGTTCTTTGAAAAGATAAACAAGATTGATGAATCCATACACCAAACTTACCAAAAGAAATAGGATCCAAAAAAAAATTTTAAACTAGAGATGAAGATGGGATCATTATAAGTGATAATAACAAAATTCAGATGATCATTTATAATAGTTTGAAATCCCATTTCCAATTGTACTACATAATTTATAAAAAAAAACCACCTTAAATTTCTACATAAATATGACCCATCTAAATTAAGTCAAAGGTTGAAGTAACTTCAACGTATCTATTATTAGCAATGACACTGACTGTGTCTCCCAACTATAGAAGCCTAGTGCTTCACTGACTCATGGCTGAGCTCTAGCAAACTTTTGAAGAAGCATAAACACCAATGCTCTTTGAAGTTTTCCAGGAACCAGAAGAGGAAGGAATGCTAGAAAACTCATTTTACAAAGTCAGTATTACATTTATATCAAAACAGGATTAAGAACAATAGGAAATTACAGACCACATTTCCTAAATAACATGAACACAAAAGTTTGATACGTGGAAACTGATTTCCATAGAACATTATGAATATCACTCTTGACCAAGTTGCCCTTATTCAAGGAATGCAAGAGTGAGTCAATGTTTTATTGCTGTGAAGAAACAGCGTGACCATGGTAACTCTTATAAAAGAAATTGTTTAATTGAGGGTCACTTACAATTAAAGTGGTTTAGCTCATTATCATGGGGAAAGCATGGTGGCATGCTGGCACACAGGGTGCTGGAGAAGTAGCTCAGAGTTCTACATCTAGAATGGCAAGTAGCAGGAGAAAAGAGAGACGCTGGGATTGTCTTTGACTTTGAAGCTCCAAAGACCACCTTCAGTGATACAATTCCTTCAACAAAACCACAATTTCTAATCCCTTCAAATAGTGCAGATCCCTGGTGACCAGGCATTCAAACCTATAAGCCTGTGTGGCCTATTCTCATTCAAATCACCACATCTAACATAAATAAATCCATACATGTAGCATACTGGATAGCCTCAAAGACAGAGATCATATGATCATTTCAGTAGATACAGAAAATAATCTTAGAGATAACTTAGCTTTATGACAAAATTTCAGGAGGAATGAAGATCATTAACATAGGGAAATACACAAAATGAATTCTTAATATTTTCAAAATAAATAAATTAGCAGAAGATACAGTAACTATGTTTACTCATATTTGAACATTACATAATGTGTGCATATGTCAAAATATCACAGGACATCCCATGGATATATATGCTTATGTTTCTTTTTATTTAGTTAAAGAGTTTCCTCTTCATCCATTCCATGGCAATACTTGGTTTTAGCAATGCTTGAAAATGTATGAGATTGGCTCTTATTATGGGCTATGAATTCCCATTTCCTGTTTATCTATGAGGCAGAGTAACTTTTAGTTGGACCATTGTTCACATTCCCTTTCTGACTTGTTTATGTATTTCAGTAACTTTCAATCATGTTTCATTCAATCAACATAATTCTGTTTCATACCTCACTCAATCATTACAGTATTAATATCTTAATTCATGTGTAAATACATGTGTATTCTAGATTCCAATTCAGTGTTAGTTACATATCATCTTTGAATTATTTTCTTACTCTTAATGTGGTGCATTTTATGAAAAGAAGCTTTAATTGAATGCTATCAACTATCAATACTTTCCTGTTCCATCAATAGTGTAAAGAAAGCTTCATCATGCTGAGGTTATAAGTGTATTACTAAATTTTCTATATGCTATTTTAAAAGCTTTAATTCTTTTCTTTAAATATTTTTCAGGCCTTCGACTTTCAGCATATGAACTTTCTCCTCTGTATGATGTGAGGCAGGAATTAAGTTTTTCTTGGGTTTTCTAAGCCCATCTTCCATAGACAAATTAGTTTACTACTGAGTCATCTGTTATACCAATTCAATTCATTGGCCATTCACTTTTATTTATATCCTCTTTGGACTGAAAACTATCCCAACTAAAATGAATGTTATGTATCTCTGTAGTAGAATATATATTCCTTTGGGTATATACTGAAGTGTGGTATAGCTGGATCTTGAGGTAGATCTATTCTTAGTCTCCTGAAGAATAACCACACTGATACCATACTGGCTGTACTAGTTTGCATCTGATCAGCAATGTTCTTTATCCCCATATCCTCACCAGTATGAGCTATCATTTATTTTATCCATCTTGATCATTCTTAATGATGAAATTCAAAGTACTTTAATTTATTTATTTTTCTGATGACTAAAGATGCTGAAAATTCTTTAAGTGTTTCTCATCCATTTGTGCTACATTTTCGAGAACTCTGTTTAGTTCTGTACCCTTATTTTAAAGTTGGGTTATTTTTTATTGATGCTCAGTTTCTTTGAGTTCTTTATATATTTTAGATATAACTCTCTGCTGAATGAATAATTGGTGAAGACCTCTATGTGTCCAAATGATGGTGTCCTTTCCAGTCCTGAAGCTTTTCAGCTTCATGCGGTCTCATTTATTAATTATTTATTAATTGTTGGCTTTAGTGCCTGGGCTGTAAGTGCCCTGTTTAGTCTTAACTGTGCCAATGCTTCTTTTTAGATTAATCTAAATACTGGAATCATAAAAGATAATCCCAGTATTCATCTTGTACTACTGAGTTTACATTTTGAAAAGTAAAAATTAAAAAACGCAAACTAATTGAACATCATTATACCTTTTGAAAGACAAGTAAAAGAGTTGCCAATAAGCTGTGAGTTAAGGATAAACTAGTTGCATTAGAGTGTTGAAAGAATATACTGACTTTCAACCATATGTTTATATTGTATTTTCTGTATATATAAACAGTAAAGGCTTTTTGTTAACATCCTAAGAGATTCAAAAATGTTGTTAAAGTTCTATATCATTATTTCCCTTGAAATAACCAGTTATTAACATAATACAGTTTCATTAATATTCCTTAGCCCATAGAAACATTCTGTTACATTTTTGTTTGTGCAGAACTGTATTCTCACTAGTATACTAACTACAATAGCTTTCTTCTTGTTGAACATACTGTTTAAAGACCCCTATTTCAGAAATAACATGGTCCCTGTATATTCTTCCTGGCTTTGGACAAGTTTGTTGGGTAGCTGTACTATTGTTTATGGAATTTGTTCCATATTTTTATTTACTTAAATTACTGTAACACTGAAAATTCTTGTGATTTTGTCTTTGTCTTTGTATCTGAGACTTTTACAGAATATATTTCAGATGTGTTATTGGCAAGGCTAGGAATGCAGCTCACAAGAGGGGAGTTTGGCCTAGTATATGTGAGGTGGTAGGTTTCAATCCCAGCAATAGTTATGTTAATGTTCTCATCATTTATCAGAATTCTTGTGTTAATATAACCATTGACCCTGAGTAGTGATCATTTAAATCTCACTAATTTAATAAAAATGCTACTTATTTCATTGCTGTATCTGTAATAATGAAGTTTGAATACATAGTATTTATTTTGTTAAAGAATGGTCAAGATTTTATTGTTTCAATATAGTATTTATCTGTGACAAAAATAACTGAGAGTAAAGTATCAATATATATCAAAATCCTCCCTACAGAAAATCAGTTTTAGTGAATATCATGAGCCTTTAGTAGTATCAGTAAAAGACAATGCAGCTTTCTCAGTTCATTACACACCAACCATAACAGCACCCAGTTCTTTCATATTTCTCCCCAGAAAAGGTCACAGATTCAAGAATCAGTGATGGCTTCCAGGGTTTAAAAATCCAGAACTGAACTTCACTCTGTCAAGTAAAAGAATGTTTTAATGTTTAGAATATCTAGCATATACAGACAAAATATTTCTGGTAACCTTATTCATCCATCAGGTATTGGTACAAGTTGTATCATTCTTTAATTCAATGATGTTTTATAAATTCCATTGGTTGAGAATGACATGGACAAGTGTCTCCAGGCTTGGAAGACTTAGTGTGTTTGTTGTGCAGAATAAAAGAAAACTAAATATAGTTCACCATCAGTCATTTGGTTTAAGATTGATACTTGATTTCAAATAAAAATGAATGAAATAATTTCCCCTTGTGCTCCAAATCATTTTTAAAACAATAGATAGTAAAGTGGTACTTTAAGACTAGATAATATGAAAATTATTGTCACAAACAATATAAAATATCTTGGTGGGACTCTAACCCAACAAATGAAAGATCTGTATGACAAGAACTTCAAGTCTCTGAAGAAAGAAAATGAAGAAGACCTCAGAAGATGGAAAGATCTCCCATGTTCATGGATTGGCAGGATTAATATAGTTAAAATGGCCATCCTGCCAAGAGCAATCTACAGATTCAATGCAATCCACATCAAAATACCAACTCAATTCTTCATAGACTTAGAAAGAGCAATTCTCATATTCATATGGAATAACAAAAAACCCAGGATAGCAAAACCTATTCTCAACAATAAAAGGACTTCTGGGGGAATCAGCCTCCCTGACCTCAAGCTGTACTACAGAGCAGTAGTGATAAAAACTGCATGGTATTGGTACAGTGACAGGCAGGTAGATCAAAGGAATAGAATCAAGAATCAACAAATGGGACCTCATAAAATTACAAAGCTTCTGTAAGGCAAAGGACACTGTAAATAGGACAAAACGGCAACCTACAGATTGGGAAAAGATCTTTACAAATCCTACATCCAATAGAGGGCTAATATCCAATGTATACAAAGAACTCAAGAAGCTAGACTCCAGAGATCCAAATAGCCCTATCAAAAAACGGGGAAGAGAGCTAAACAGAGACTTCTCAACTGAGGAAACTGGAATGGCCAAGAAGCACCTAAAGAAATGTTCAACATCCTTAGTCATCAGAGAAATGCAAATCAAAACAACCCTGAGATTCCACCTCACACCAGTCAGAATGGCAAAGATCAAAAACTCAGGTGACAGCAGATGTTGGTGAGGATGTAGAGAAAGAGGAACACTCCTCCATTGCTGGTGGGAATGCAAGCTGATACAACCTCTCTGGAAATCAGTTTGGTGGACCCTCAGAAAAATGAACATAATACTACCTGAGGACCCAGCTATACCACTCCTAGGCATATACTCAGAATATGCTCCAACATGTAATAAAGACACATGTTTCACTATGTTCATAGCAACCATATTTATAATAGCCAGAAGCTGGAAACAACCCAGATGTCCCTCAACAGAGGAATGGGTACAGAAAATGTGGTACATTTACACAGTGGAATACTACTCAGCAATTAAAAACAATGATTTCATGAAATTCGCAGGCAAATGGATGGAACTTGGAAATATCATCCTGAGCGAGTTAAAGCAGTCACAAAGGAATGAACATGGTATGTACTCACTGATAAGTGGTTATTAGCCCAAAAGCTCGAAATACCCAAGAGTCACTTCACAGCAACCATAAGGCTGAGTGTGAGGTCCCAGATGGAGGACTTGGAGAAGAGACTGAAAGAACTGAGGGAGTTTGCAGCCCCTTGGAGGGAGCAATAGTGGCAACTGGCCTGACCCCTCGATACTCCCGGAGACTGGATCACCAACCAAAAATACACATGGAGGGACCCATGGTTCTGGCCACATATCCGTCAGAGTAGGGTCTTGTTAGCCATCAGGGAGAGCAAAGGCCCTTAGGGCTGAGCGTGTTAGATCCCCCATTATAGGAGAATGCCAAGGAGAGATGATGAAAGTGGATAGGTGTGTGGGTGGGGAATACCCCCATAGTGGCAGGGGGAGGGGGAGGGAATGGGGAGGTTCCAAAGGGGAGATCTGGAAAGGGGGAAACATTTGAAATGTAAAGGAAGTATGAAAAAAATGATAAAAAAACTAAAAACTAAAAATAAAAATCACAGTCATTTTGTTTTTATCACAGATGCTGAATCTCCATGCAAATATTACTCACTTAAGCATAATAGGGTATTTTATGATGTTAATTGTATGCCTAATGTGACCAGAAAGATTTTGCCATTGGTACTTAACTTTCAGGTATCTCTAAATATATCTGTATATAATCCTGTTTACCTAAAGCACACAACATAATTAAAGATTTTCATGCTTATGATAATTCTAAATGTAAAGAAATGCCACTTTCATAGAAGTAAACCAAAACTTTATATTTAGCAGAGTTATGGCATTAAAATGTCTCTAATTTTACTCTTTATTCTTGTTACCATCATATTCAAATATCTCTGTAATCATAAGTTGATAACTCTAAGAATTTTTAATCATATTTTTACAATTAATTAATTTCTGCAAGTAATTTAAAAATGCAGATTTTAATAAAATTCTGTTTTCAAATTTTACTGATAAATATATGCTGAAATTTAAAATGATGCTAGACCTATTTTCTATGTTCAAACCATTCTAGCTGCAATAAAGAGTATAAGGCACAATATCATGACTAACAAACAACTACCCTGATACCTGTATATTTGAAAGAATAGTGTGAAGGTAAAAAATTTTCAGCACATAATGAGACTTACTCAACAATCTATGTCATTGATACATGCCTAACAACTTTGAATAATCTTTTCACCCAAAATGTAAGCTATATTTTTAATTTGTTTTCCCTTTCTAAAAAGGGCCAAATATTTCCATTCCCAGTCATATTTTAGTCTGATGATGTTATCATCAGTTCACAGTGTTTTGTTTGAAAGCTTGTATAACTTACCTTTCAGGCAAAACAAATATGAAACGTACCACAGAAGTACCTAAACACAGGAGGCATGTGCTTATACAGCACAGATCTTACATGGAGGCTTGCTGTTATCAGTTATAATGCTCACCTACTACTATTACATAAACACAATATATTTATTTATCAACCCCATGACATTTCACAGTACTGGTAAAAAAAAAAAAAATCAACATCAAGACAGTCATGCATGAAGGGGAAGGGGCTTATGTCCTCCTACCCTCAACTAAGGAACCATTTATAGTTGATAGCTTCTGGAGAAAGGAAAGTCAATTTTCTTTAAAGGCATGACACTCATTAGTTCCATCCACACTCCAGTGGCCTCATACTCATGAGTATAAATGCATCATACACTTAACTCAGTGGCTTATAAGAATAAATAAATAAATTAATAAATAATAAATAAGACAAGTAGGGAAGAGGGTAGGAAAATGAGGTTTGTTCTAAGAAGAGGAGTGAGGATTGAATATGTTCAATATATGTTGTATACATGTATAGATTCTCAAAGAATATATTTAAAAAAACAAACATGCCTATGGGGTCCAGAGCATGACAACATATTCAACACTCTCCCTTAGCTTGAGAAATTGAGGAAAGATTAGATTATGGTAAATCGGCGCACAGGCTCTTTGAGTTTTAAATATTGATTTAGCAAGCATAACTTTAATAACAGAAGCATTACAGCCCAAAGCCATAACTAGACCTTTTCCATTAGATTGTGAGCTTCCTGGAATGGAGATCCATCCACTATGGTGTCCCCATAATGCACATATACAGTCAATGACTTGCATTTCTATCTCCTAGAGAACTCTCGCCCAGCATCGATATTTTCAAGCAAAAATTTTAAAAGAATATATTTTCACAGGGTAATTAGCACATATCAGGGAAGTGTGTAAATGCTT
>JADRCH010000011.1:22074387-22088736 GCA_019843965.1 Rhynchomys soricoides
TCAATCATGAGATTTTCACAGGGTAATTAGCACATATCAGGGAAGTGGGTAAATGTTTATTTTACTGATCTAATACACAGAACCTGAGTGAAATCTGTGGCTATTTGTTTGTCCTGAGAACACTAAAAAGGTCACTTCAGTGGAAGGGACAATGAATTAATTCTTCAGTGCAATGCTGTATGGTACAAAATCATGAGCTAGATTTAATTCTCTAATCTGATCAAGAATAAAACCTGTGGATTCAGGGAAAACGATAAGAAAAGCTAAGGAAGTGCACCTAGCACAAATTGTGAGGGTCTTAGCAAGAAGGTGTTTACTTATTATGAATGTAAATGCTAACTGGTAGTAACTATTATATTTGATAAGTCATTTTTGCACAGTTTCTTTTCATGTAATTTTCCATCTTCTCTTCCTTATGTCCATACTTTGGCTTTTTCAGGTCCCTACAGAGTTCATTTTGCTTATTGATTTTTTATCAAAAAAAAAAATCATTCTTCTTATAAGACATTTTACAGCCACAGATATGTGTCTCAACTTCATAGACAAACTTCCTAATTTCCTCTTCTGCTTGATGTATCTCCCTAAGCACTGAACTTTGGATGTATTTTACACACCACGTCTCCTATAGGTTGTTCCTAAAATAAACTTCATGAAAGATTTTATCTTTCCCTTAAGGACTGTATACCCAGTTCCTCATCAAGGGTAGTATGTAATGAGATGAACAGTAAACATTTTTAAAAATTGATGAAATGGAGCCAGGCAGCTGTAGTGCAAGCCTTTAATCCCAGCACTCAGGAGGGAGAGGAAGGTAGATCTCTGAGTTCAAAACCAGCCTAGTCTACAAAGTGAGTTCCAAGATGACCATGGTACACAGAAAAACCCTGTTTTAAAACAAGGTAAATAAATTAATAATACATAAATAAATAGTGAAATGATAGTTGCTTTAATAGTCACATTTTAGAAAATGTCTTCAAATATTTGTTCTTTGCCCTCCAAGCAATTCTTCAAAGTACCTAGAGTTACTTTTAACAGTAAGAATCACTAACAGCATCTTAGATATCACTTGAGCCACAAGAGAAAATAAAAAAATAAGACATTATATTTTAAGAATTTCTAAGGTGCCTGCTATCTGAGCAGAATGACATGTTACTTGTGTTGCTTTGATGGGTGTTTTTATATCCAGATGTGGTTTTCACACCTCTGATTTTTAATTCTCCCACTGATGCTTATCTGGCACTGACATTTTAAGTTATGCTGACTGATTCTCTTTGTGTGACTCCTCCTCACCAATACAACAAAGCCTTCGTTTAAAGACATTTCGTATGACCACATTTCTCTAAAATACTGGGAAAAATAGTGTATTAGAAGCGGTCTTAAAATAATGACAATGCCACTAGTTCTCAGAGTTAAGTGTTCAAATATCTAATATGATAAAATTGGTTTCTCTATTCTGCCAGGTCTTACAGTCACAAGCTTCATCTTTCCAAGTGTGGGGAGCATGCATGTATTTAATTTCTGCTTATTTACACTGCTGCATTGACACAAATCAACCACTGATTAGTAAGGATGGGGTCAATAGAATTATAAATTAATTCACTCCCATCCTCAGAGAAACTGGGGTGGACACAGGAGCCTGTTGCTTATGTTGGGATGCCAATGAACTTGCAGGTCTCATGGTTTCAATGAGGATTCTAGGATAATGGGGGAACAGGTTTTAAGCCATGATGTATCTATCCATATGAGACTGCAATCTGTGGAGAAGGTGACACCAAGACAGCAACTGAAACGCCATTATAAAACCACCAGTGTGTCAGTGTTCCTGATGGGACAATGTCAGGAAGATGTCCGGTTTTAGAAAGAAAGTAAACTCAGAGACATACTCAGTAGACGGGGGAGTTAAAGTAAACTTTTCTCCTTTTCTGTGGTAAATCATACCTTGTCATGGTTAATGTCCCCACGTAGGGCAGATGGAAGATGGGAGGAAAAACTCTTCTGTCACATCAATATCCTCTTTTCTTCCTAGCATCCATGTGAGATAAGAGGAAGTGAACTATTTTCTTAGGTTTTAACCAGGATTTACTCTAACTTGTAGAAGATCCTTCCACAAAAGACATTCATCCCATCCCTAGTCTTCCCTCCCAGTAGTGCAGTACTGTGAAAACTGCCATGGCAGTGACTTACACAACAGAGAAGGGAAACTTCTCTCACTCTTACAGGAGCTACTTCATTAAAACAGCTTTTTATTTTTTAACTTTTTAAAAATCATATTAAGGCTACTACAGAAATCAACAACTGGACAACATACAGAGAATAGAGGACATGGAATACCCAGCCCCAACTGTACATCTCCAATACAACTCAGACACCCAAGGCTCAGGAAATATTCCTAAAGAGGGCTGGAAAGATTAGCAATGGCTGAGGACTAAGCTGTATGCTTTGAGATAGTGTTTTCCTCACATACATGCAAGTTGCATCTATATGATCAATAACTGGATTGCCTAGACAAGACAGGCATGATGATAGAAGCCTATATGGGGGGACTAAGTTTTACAAGCCTCCATATAAAGAGCTACAGGTATTCACTGGCTGTAGAAAGAGAGAAAATCAGTTTTCTCCAAGTATGAGCCCCCTATAGCTGATCTAATCACAAATGGTCTGCTCTAATCCCATGTACATATAAGCAACAATATATGGACTCAATGGGTGCATGTATGTGTGTCTGGTATCAATAATATTTCTAGTAGAGGAAATCATAAATTTGCAGAGGGCACAAAATTAGTTAAGGGAAGGATAGGCTTAAAATGATATAAATATAGGATTCATATATATAATTCTTCAAAATAAAAATGAAGTTAAATTAACAAAAACCTATTTCATGAGTTTTCCTTCTTAAACTTAGTCACTGTAATGGTTAGTAATCGCTGTTAAGTTGATTAGATCCAGGATCACCTGGATAATACCTCTGTGTGCATCCATGAGATTATTGTTTTCAGAGAGGGTTATACTTAATCTTAGTTTAAAGATCTAGAATTTATAAAGAAAAGTTTAAAAAGAAGAAATATCCACTTTTAATGTGGGCAGGATCATGGATGGGCTGAGGTCTCTCTCTCCTCTCTCTCTCTCTCTCTCTCTGTCTCCCTTTGCTTCCTGACTGTGAATGCAATGATGCAATGTGATCAGCTGGTTCATACCCATTCATCTATGCCTTTCCCAGCATAATGGATTGTGCTCATAGCTCTTTGTCTTGTCTGAAATTATGGATGTTTCTATGTTCCCACTGCCGTGCATTCCCTATTATGACTGAGATAGTCCTTGGCTCCCACTCCCATGTCCCATGCTTCTGTATGTTCCTAAATAATTTTTGTGTTTCTTGGCTATACCATACTATAATCTATTTTAATATTTTTACTATATCATAAATTTCTCTCTCTCACTATTTTCATTTTCTTAATTCTGTTAATGTTTTCCCCCAAGTTAACCTCTTAGTTCATTTTTAGTCCACCTACTTTACAGTGCCTGGGTTTCTCAGACAGGTCATAATTTTTTTTTTTTACTATCTTTCTGTTGCAATGGCAATATTGTACAATTTGCATTGTGGTTATCCTTTCAGATAATTCAATCAGAAATGTTTGGAAGCACATTTCACTGTAAAGGTGTGAAATATTAATTTACAGCAGCATTTTATCAGTCTGTTGTTATTTTGTGACCATAGATCATTAAGTTTTTATTAAGATTTTTATTCAGTATTTCTTTATTGTTTGGAAGACGACCTAGATTTGATTATATATGCCACAAAATATGCATTCCCTAATTGATGAGTTTATTTATTTTGTAATCACATAATATAAATCTTCTATTTCCTTACTAATGTTTAGCTTGTTCAGTATATCAATTTTTGGGAAATACATATTACCATTTGCTTTAATGGATTAAGCATGATATTTTATAGTCTTGAGCACTTGTGCCTTATGGTATATTTGAGAATGTATTTTGATGAATTATATCATCTTTACAGTGGATATTCTCATTTGGCAGCTTCTTTGTCCCAGAAGATGCTTTTTTTTTTTTCAGTGAAGTCATTTTGTTCTGATATCAGTAAGATGTTAGTTTTTTCTGGTCTTTCACTGCCGTGTGGGAGCTAATTCTCTTCCTTTTTACTTTCACTGATCATTGAATAGTCAGTGTATAAGAGAAAGTACTCATGTCTCCGCCTAATAGTACATATCGAGCTGAAACTGTCTTCAATGCGTAACTTAACTACAAGTATATTTATTTTCAGTCCTGACACATTATGACATATTTAACATACTATTGGAGCTTCACATTTTCTGTCCTTGTACCTTTTCCTTTTCTTTTCTGTTGCCATCTTTGCTCTTGTGGAGGTTCTCTCAGTTGTTTTGGTTTTGTTTCCATTTCCTTTGCTGTATGTATCCAGGTCATGAAACGTTCCACAGTGTTTTGTTCCTGGTTGGACTTTTAAAAACTTTCCTTATTTGCCACCAATGTAATGTTCATACTTTGTATCATGGAAGTTTCATTACATGGGTCAACACAATCATAAAAAACAGGGAAAACCCAGACAAGAAGGAATTGGGTTTCCCGTGTTCTGGTGCAGTCAGGATGCATACAGGGAACTACATTTGTATGAGCATCTGACTGTTAGATGTTCAAGACATTGTGATCCCAGAATCATTTCCCCTGCTTGCTCATATTTGTTAAAGCCTCAAACTTTAATCCTAGAGATTGTTTATAGCCCAGCAACACCTCCTTGAACTCCTATAGCATTGACTAATGTTATTTTGAAATGGCTTCTTTTTAGCACTCTGGATGCTTTTTAAGTCTTTCATTTGAAGAAATGAACCTTAACACTTCAAAAATTTCAACCAATACATTTAAGCCGAAAATTTACCATGGCAAAATTAGTCTGCTGCAATGTAGGAAATCTATTCTTTCTACTTAGCATACTTTATACATCATTACATTATGTACTCTCTCTCTCTCTCCACACACACACACACACACACACACACACACACACACACACTAATATATATATATATTTCTATTAATACTGTTGTCTGTCTCATCACTGGACAGTCAATAAACGTGCAGAAAATGCATTTGGATTCATTTGTAATATTCATTTATTTAGATAATCAAATTATCTTAGTAGTGTCTTCATAATGACATCCTATTATAGATAAGAAAAGCCAAAGATGAAGTGAAATGAAACACACACAGTTCACAGATGTAGGCAGAGCATTTATCCAGGGCATTAAGTCAAAGTTTAGAGTTCTTTACTTCAGATAGCATTTGTCTTCAAGACTTTCTAGAGCACTTGAGTACTACTCACTCAAAGTCTCACTCATTACCCTCAGAGAATCTGTAAAGAACCAAGCCACAATAAAGGAAAGTAAGAATTTTCATCAGAATTTTGAGAGCTGCATCTATTTCACCCACTCTAGGATCTAACTCTGACATGAGACTAGAGCTTAACGGCCAACTGCTTTCACAAAATCTTCACAGGAGAAAAGAAATGTCATTCTGGGTGAATATGTCCATGGGGAGGAGCTAAACTTGTTTTGTTATTGTTGTTGTTGTTGTTTTGTTTTGTTTTGTTTTAACTTTACTAAGACGGGAACTGTGAATTGGGATTTAAAACCGTGAATCTATTTTATCTCTGTTTAGAATAACTTTTGAACCATGTAAGTTTTTAAACTGACTAACCACAGTTTTCTCCGTGGAAACTTGTTTTGAGGTCATTTGACAAACAGGGAAGTAACATAAGTGTTGAGGTAACACAGCATGTTCCCTGAAACATTGTATGCCATGTCACATATAGTACATATATGTATATGTATTCTGTGCAGAAATATATGTATTAGTATGCATAATATTTCCTAATATAGTGCAAATTGCACACACACACACACACACACACACACACACACACACTTGAAAACTTTGCTTGTGTTCCAGCATACAAATACAAATGTCTACAGACATTCTAATACCATGTTTTAATTGCATGATGAATTGAATTGTAGGAGGGATCTTTGTGAGATACCTTGTGTTTTAAGAAACATAAGAACAAGAAGCAAAATTAAAGATAATTTTTTCTCTTTATTTAAAAAAAATAGATATAAATCCACAAATAAAGTGGTAGTCTTAGAACTTTTGCAAATGTCTTATAGATCTCAGCATATTGAAAAATATAGGAAAAAATCAGGAAACTTAAAAAAAATTAAAGTGTTTATTTTGTTTATCGTTAAGTCATGAAATTTAAAAGATAATTATTTTGTATTTGACTAAGTCAGATTTAGGTGACAGATTTGACTAGGTCTATTTAGGTGACAAAACTGCTAAGATGTAAACTATTTTTTTTCATAATGTAGCTGCATTACATGATGAAGTCAGTTGAACCAACTGTCTAGAGCTCATATTAAAATTTGTGAGAGTATTGGTATTCTCTGTAGATTTAAAATCTGAGACACTGTGTATATTGATTTCTTCCAATACCAATTTTCTTGAAACAGAAACACAAATAGTAAAATAGGAACTCCTTTATTGGCCTTCTAGGCAGACGCATACGCTAGACTCTGTGATAAAAGCCTCTATCTTTATTTTGATGGAAGTCTACGAACAGTCTTTGCATTGGTTGGAGGACTTTAACCTTAATTTAAGAAGAAAATGAGATGAATATATAGAGGTTTAAGAAAAAGTACTCCAGGTACTTAGGAATAACTGAGTCAGCTATTAGTGTTCTGTCTGATGTTGACACTTTTTATTGACATGCTAATAACTCTAACACAGAGTCTTTCAGTTGTCTTATTATACCTGATAAACTGCAGAAACACATGTAAACTGAATTATTTAGTTCATTAAGATTTACAGGTCAATTAAACTAGTGAAGAACTTAGCTACTGAAATCAAATGGTGTTGTTTATAGACAAACATTTAGTTATTGGTCTTGTTAGGGCTCAGAAAAGTGATATCACAAAGTGTACTACTTTAGTTTGCTAAGTACTTCTGCCTCAAGGACACTGGGTCAGAGAAGCAAAATCTCTCTGAAATCCTTTGCTGCCTGCTTGCCTTTAGCCCTCTCGTTAAACAAGTCATAGAAACTAGAACACCTTTCCAAAGCAAACCATTCAATTAAAGAAGGTCATTTCTCTTAGGAAAATTTACAATTTAGAAGGTCTTATTGCACACCCAGGAAGAAGGAGTGGTATATGGAATGACCACAAAGGATCTAAACAAACAGCCCTCACTGCCCTCCATCAGTCTAGTACACGAGACCCCATTCATCACACCTATTCTTTGTCTACCTGATGCACAAGTAAAGAGACTTAGATCTCCGTGCCTGAAAGCCCTTATATCAAATAAAACTACAGTTAGAGAATTCTTGATTTTCTCTTGTTAACCTGCCTTGAACCTCATGAGGAAACATATTAAACCATTCTTCTGACAAACCAGAAGTGTGATACTGTGGATCTCAGTGGGCTAAGGCTCTTAGAATTTTCCAAAGTTTTAACCTAGCATTTTAAAGAAGGTTGACAAAAATCAAAGCTAGTACCATCACTCAGTTTACATAAGCTTAAGTGTTTAAAGAGGCCAAAGTTTCCTAACACAAACCAGCAAGATATGAAATGCTTTTCTACTTACAGGTCAGACTAGGTTCTTCCTTTCTTGAACTTCTTCTATAGATGACTCTGTTCCCAGCAAAGGAGGAAGACACTCATGATGGTAGGATTGGATATTGTCCAAGGAAATATTGAGTCATTCTCATGGTGATTTTGCCTTGTTTCTTCACTGTGACATTTGGCACTTTGCCCCTTTTCAAGGAACTTTACACCTAAGTGTTTGTTCCTTCATAGTTGATTATATCCCGAAGGGAGCCATGGGTGTGTAGTGTGGGAAAAACACTGAGACCTTGTACTTGCATTTGCAGTTAACACTGATTACCTTCAGTGGTATTTATTGTATCTCTTTCTCATTTTATAATTGGAATTCTAGTTCACTGATTTTGCTCACTCTATGGGGGACACTCAGTGTATTCCTATTTTTTCCTGACAAGATTCCTGGTTTAGAAATGGTTCCTAAGCCATCCTCTAAAACATGTTGTTTTGATAATTGTGCATTTGACTTCAACTATTTTATGTAGAAGGGCCACTGGTTGGGTCATTATTGGATAAATATACAGAGTGATAATTTTCTGCTGGCATTGCCAAGTGAATATCAGGGTGAGTATCTTTCTACCATGAGAAAAGCAACTTGATGATGTGGCCAGTTTTATGGGGACAGTGGAGCTGAGAAGGTAACCACAGTCTCTGAAGACATTTTATCCTAAGAAAGTAATAGAAAGGTGAGTCTATTGTCTACGCCTCCAAAATGCATTAACAATCTGACTACCTAAACATACGTTGCCATGCTGGAACACAATCCCCTTCATCCTTTGGTTACTATAATGTCCTTCACACACCAGTCTACTGCTGCTTTCCTGTCCACATTCAACTCTCAGCTCTGAAGCAAGACAGCTTATCCAAGTGTGTACTCTATTCTCAGCTCAGCATCACCTAACAACTTTCCAACAATTCAGAATAAGACCAAAGCTCTGCAACAGCCTACAGTTTCTTTGTACTTGGAACAATGTTCCCTCTTGACTTTTCTCTTCACCTTGAGACTTTTCTTCTGCTAAGAACAAGATAGTTTTCTTTATTCTCCATATCATCTTAGACCCCTTCTCCCTTAAAATTTTCTCAGGATTCTTTACCTTTGCTTGGAGTGGAGTTCCACTAGACATTCTTAGGAATCCTTTTCTTGTTGCTTCCGTGTCTTTATTCAAATGCTGCATTTTTCTTTTCTTTTTTTTTCTTTATTTATTTACAATCTAATTGTTGGACCCTTCCCAGTTCCCTCTCCAAGAGTTCTCCCCATCTCTCCTCCCCTTTGCCTTTGAGAGGGTGCTACCCTTAACCCCAACCCCTAACATCCTCACCTTACTCTGCGTTCTCCTTCCCTGGGGCATCAAGTCTCTACAGGATTAGGAACATACTATCCCACTGAGCTCAGACAAGGCAGTCCTTTCCTACGTATGTGCTGGAGGCTACAGACCAGTCTGTGTATGTTCTTTGGTAGGTGGTTTAGACACTGTGAGCTACAGGTGTCTGGGTTAGTTGATACTGTTTCTTACTGTGAAATTGCCATCCCTTCAGCTCCTTCAATCCTTCCCTTGATTCTTCCATAGGGGTTAGCTGTAAGTATCTGTATCTGTCTCAGTCAGCTGCTGTTGTAGCCTGTAAGGGGATAGCCATGCTAGGCTCCTATCTGGAAGCACAACATTATTAATAGTGTTTGTGTTTAGTGCCTGGCCATGGGATGGATCCCAAGTTGGACTGGTCACTGGATGACCTTTCCTTCAATCTCTACTCCATTTTTCTTCCTGCATTTCATTTAGACAGGAACAATTCTGGGTTCCTGGTGACCCTATCCCTTTACTGGGTCTTTGTCTGTCTATTGGAGGTGGTCTCTTCAGGTTCTACCTCTCCACTGTTGGGCATTTCAGCTAAAGGCATCCCCATTGAGTCCTGGGAACCTCTCACATTCCAGGACTCTGGGATTTTCTAGAGGTTCCCCCAACCCCACCTCAAACTGCTGCATATTTCCATTCATTCTCCTGGTCCTCTAGGCTTCTCTCCTGTTTCCCCCTAAACCCGATCCTGCCCAATTTTTCACTCCCCCTCCCCTTTCCCACCCATGTCTCCCCCTTCCTCTACCTCCTGTGATTATTTTGTTCCCCCTTCTAAGTGGGAATGAAGCATTTTTACTTGGGCCTTGCTTCTTGTTAAACTTCTTATGGTCTGTGGGTTGTATCATGGATATTCTGTACTTTCTGGTTAATATCCACTTTTCAGTGAGTACATACCATGCATGAACTTTTGGGTCTAGGTTACCTATTCAGGATCATATTTTTTAGTTCCATCTATTTGCCTGCAAAATTCATAATGTCCTCATTTTTAGTAGCTGAATAGTATTCCATTGTGTAAATGAACTCCATTTTCTGTATCCATTCTTTGGTTGAGGGACATCTGGGTTGTTTACAATTTCTGGTTACTATGAATAAGGCTGCTATGAGCATAGTGGAGCATGTGTTCTTGTGATACGGTAGAACATCTTTTGGGTATATGCCCAGGAATGGTAAAGCTTTTCAGGTAGAACTATTTCCAATTTTCCAGCTGCCAAATTGATTTCCGGAGTAGTTATACCAGTTTGCAAAACCACTAACAATGGAGTAGTATTCCTCTTCCTTTACATCCTCACCAACATGTGCAATCATTTGAGTTTTTTATCTTAGCCATGCTGATTGATGAAAGGTGGAATCTCAGGGTTGTTTTGATTTTCAGTTCACTGATGACTAAAGATGATTTGCATTTCTATTTTATTAATTATTTTATTTGTTTACATTTCAAATGTTATCCCCCTTCCTGGTTGGTCTTCCCTCCATAAACTCCTCACCCTATACCTCTCCCCTTTACCTCTAAGAGGGTGTTCCCTTATCTACCTACCTCCTCCGCCTCACCCCTTTAGAATCCCCCTTCTCTGGGGCATCAGGTCTGCACAAGACCATTCTTTAAGTGCTTCTCAGCCATTAGAGATTCCTCTGTTGAGAATTCTCTGTTTAGCTCTGTACCCCATATGTATTTTTTAAATTTCTAGTCTTAAATTTTATTTATATATTTATTTTTGCACTGAAGATGGAATACAAGGCCCTGTGTGCTTTCTTTTCTTTTTCTTTTCTTTTCTTCTCTCTTTTTTAAATTGGATATTTTATTTAATTATGTTTCAAATGTTATCTCCTTTCCTGGTTTCCCCTCCGAAAACCCCCATCCCTCCTCCCCCTGTTTCTATGAGGATACCCCCTCACCTACCCACCCACTACTGCCTCACTTCCCTAGCATTCCCCTACACTGGGGCATTAAGCCTTCACAGGACCAAGATCCTCCCCTCCCATTGATGCCATATAAGGCCATCCTTTGCTACATATGTAGCTGGAGTGTGCATCCCTCCATGTGTACTCTTTGGTTGGTGGTTTGGTCTCTGGGAGCTCTGGGTTGATATTGTTGTTCTTCCTGTGGAGTTGCAAACTCCTTCATCTCCTTCAGTCCTTCACTTAACTCCTCTGTTGGAGTCTGTGTGCTCAGTCTGATGACTGGCTACAAGAATCCACATCTGTATTGTTAAGACTCTGGCCGAGACTCTCAGGAGACAGCTATATCAGACTCCTGTCAACAAGCACTTCTTGGTATCAGCAATAGTGTCTGGGTTTGGTGTCTGCATATGGGATGGATTGCCTTGTACCCCATTTTTAATTGGGTTATTTGGATGTTTTAGTGTCTAACTTCTTGAATTCTTTATATATTTTGGATATTAGCCATCTTTTAGATGTAGAATTAGTAAAGATCTTTTCTGTAGGTTGCCATTTTGTCCTATTGACAGTGTCCTTTGCCTTACAGAAGCCTTTTGTTTCAAGGGGTTCCATTTGTCTATTGTTAATCTTACAGCCTGAGCCATTAGTATTCTATTCAGTAAATTTTCGCCTGTGCCCATGTGTTCAAGACTTTTCCCCATTTTCTCTTCTATTAGATTCAGTTTATCTGGTTTTATGTTGAGGTCCTTGATACACTTAGACTTGAGCTTTGTACAAGGAAATAAATATGAATCAATTTGCAATCTTCTACAAGCAGACTGCCAGTTAGACCAGCACTCTTTGTTGAAGATGTTCTTTTTCCACCATATTGATCAAGTATTCATAGTCGTGTGGGTTTATTTCTAGGTCTTCAATTCTATTCCATTGATTCACCTGTCAAATGATACCTTTTTGTTGAATCCTGTTAAGACCAAACTATCAAAGCCACTGTTTCCACCTCAAAGCATGTGGACACAAACAGAACTTCTGATTCATTTCCAGCTTAATTTTTCACCACATCATTATCGTCATCTAAATTCCTATATATTTTGCATATTAATTTTGCCGATTTTTGTCTTTTAATTGAATATTCCAAGAATTCTTCTCTTTGCCCTGTGTTATAGCTTAAAATGAAGCATATAGTCAAGATTCAATGAAACTTGTTGAGAAACTCATAAATTCTTGAAATTATGCTTCAGGTATGACTCTTTTGAATTTTTGTTTATGTAGTTAAATAAATTGTTTTTATTACTTGTCAGTTTTAGTTGAACAGCATTTTTCTAGTATTGTGACTAAGCTGTTATTAAATCTATCATAGACACAGGTCTTTCTGCAAGCAGATCTAAACACAAGAATTTATATGAAACTATTGTGCTAGAGAAAACTTCAAGTATTGAATTGTGTGTTACTCTCAAAGATGATTAAGTACTAATTCCTGGTGACTTCTCTGGAGATACAAATGAGAATAAAGTATTCTTAGCTTGAAATTCCAATTCAATATGGCAGATATCTTCATAAGGAGAAAATTCAGATACAGACATGAATACTAGAATACCGTGTGTATCTGAAAGCTAAGAACAAAGTTCAGGAGCAACCAAAAAAAAAAAAAAAAAAAAAAAGATGGCTCTAAAACAATTAGGAATGAGAGCCTCTCCCACAGCCTTTACAAGGGAAAAACTCCACAGACATCAGTTTTCAGGACTGACAATAAACTGGTTGCTTTCAAGACAACTGTTTGTGGTCTTTTGTTAGGGCTAAAGTGGCTTGATTTCTGCTGTAAGCAATGGATATAGACAGACATTTATGGAGTTTAGGAAGTGGGGGCAGAGATAAAAAGTTAAGTGAAAGGGCAAAGTTCAGAAGAAAGCAACCTTTTAGGACAGATCAATAATGATGGAGGTACCATCTCTGGGCCATTCTAGAAGCAAGTGAATGAGGACTTCTGAACCCCAATGTAAGACAATACTTGTTTGAGGGGCTGCTATTGGGACTGTGGCATGCTGGGTAAAGGGGGCTTCTGTTTACATGAATCTGGTAACAGCACCAGAACAACCTGTAAACACAGATCTAGAGGTGGAACAACAAGCAGCTCATTGACTATGAGTGAAGCTGTGAGTACACATGGGCCAAGCCCTGTGCACACAGGGCACATGGGTTAGGTTGCATCTTTTCTGTTTGAGAATTTATTATTGTTCTGTGATATAGTTGGTCAAGATGTATGCTTTAATTTTTATCTGTGACTTTTCCAGAAAGGGTTTTTATTTATTACAACACTTTTTATACATTTAACCTATGGCACAATAGCTATATAACTCAGGACTCTGACACTAATATTTACAGAAAGGAAGGTTTAATTATCTTATATCATTGTGTTATATTATTCTTTGCAAGTCACTTCATATGTAATAAGCATTTAATATGCATTTATCAAATGATTTAGTGCTGAGCCATTGACCTTGGTTTTAACAGTTGTAAAATCTAGGGCTAATACTTCAAAAGTTTTATAGCAGCACAGAAAGAGAGTGTCTCACACACTTAGCATCATCATATATATTAGATATAGAAATCCATATCCAGAGATCACCACCTTCTCAGAGCATGCTGACAGATTGTCTTTAAAATGGTAGGACCCTTTTCAGTTATTGTTGTTAAGAGAGTGCAAATAAATTTATTTTCAATTAAATATTGGAATATTTAAAGTAGTTACCTAGAAGTCAGCTGAACTACACCAATAGGTATTGGCTATCACTTCAGGCTCATATTGTTCTGCAATTGTAGGTTTTGGTAACGTTTCTCTGAAGTGTGTTCTCATATCAAAAGTTCTCTGAAACCCTCTTGATATCCAAATACATGACCCAAATCTGGAGCTAGCATCAGATCCTACAAATTTAAAGGTTCAGTGCCCCAAGACTTCTCTACACCAGAGGGTTGATCACCTGTAGTTTTCATTCACATGCTATAATTTGGGAATTTTATGACATTTTCCATATTTGATGATTTGCTAGAATGGATCATACAGTCACAAAAATAATTCATTTACAACAACTTATAGTTAACAACACTCAGGGGACAGATGTATAGGGATGCACAGGTAAGATACAGGGTAGGTGCAGAATTTCCATGGCCTCTTTCTGTCCCACCTCCTACTCCAGCAAGCCTGTGTGCTCAGCTGCTCTGTTCAGGAGCTGCCCAAATCTCACAATTCAGGAGATTTTTCAGAGTTCCACCTAGGACCTCTCTGGGTTCTGAGTCTGAAACTCACTGCTCACTGAACACTTGGTCTTTCAGGGTTTTGTTTGTCTGTATGTTTGTTTTTGGTTTTATTCTTTAATTTATATTATTATTATTATTATTATTATTATTATTATTATTATTATTATTAT